>PVLD010029017.1:0-18602 GCA_004027595.1 Dinomys branickii | reverse complement strand
TTTGCATGTCTGTATATGGGTCCATACATCTACAATTCGAAGATATCAATGGATAAAGCAACAACTACTGTTGAGACCATATCACCTTGTCTATAGATTAGTTGTGATTGTACTATTTTCTATGATAATGGGTGTCTGTTTGTCAATATGTTTTTGTACTTTTATGTTTCTAAAATAAAAAAAAAAATTAAAAAAAAAACAAACAAACAATAAAAAAACTAGGTCCAGAGGTCCCATTCAACCCAGCTATTCCCCTTCTGGGTATTTTCCCAGAAGATGTGAAAACATCATAGCACAGTGACATATGTGCACCCATGTTCACAGCAGCACAATTTGTAATTACTAAATTGTGGAAGCAACCCAAATGTTCATCCACTGAGGACTGGATAAAAAAATTGTGGACTTTAACGTAATGGAATATTACTCAGCTATAAAGAAAGATAAACTTGAGGCTTTTATATATAAATGATCACATCTAGACACCATTCTCATAAATGAAATAAATCAGACATGCATATGTAAGCAACATATTGTCTCACTAGTGTAAGATCCTGAAAGAGTGAATAAAAACTAGGTGGTATGATAAACATCGTGAAATAAAAGGAAAATGCTCAATAGGAAAAGCGTGGGAGAAGAGAAGGGAAAGAAAGGGAAATTATGTATATATGTATATACAGAATAGCTAACAGTTGTACTGCTGTCTTCTATTGCTTTACTTAAAGGAATAGTTAACAATTACTTGTTTGATCAATATTGCATGTCTCTATTTATTTTCCTGAGAAACCACTTTGAAAATATCAGTAGTAATACAATAACCATTGTTAATTTCCTACCACTTTGTCTGTAACTGTATTGTTTGTATTGTTCTTATGCTATTTTGTAAATGGATATGAGTTTGTTAATATGTTTTCCTTCTTTTATTTTTAAAATAAAAAGAAAATTAAAGAAAAAAACAAAGCCAAACGAAACAAATCCTGGACTGGTACTATTCTTCCCTTCATCCTCAGTTTTCTTTCACCTGTGGCTTCTGCATTCTCCCCATAACCTGCACCGTCGCAGATCACCTTAGAACCTTCCCCTCTCATCCCCTATAAAGTGAAAGCTCACTTTCTCTAGGAGTCCACTTCATATTTTGTGGGGACTTTGGAAAGACTTACCCCATTGTATGGTGGGTTTTCTATACACATTCTTCCCTCTCCCAGTTGCAGGCTTCCTTAAGGCAGAGCCTGCGTCTGATTCTTGCTTGCACCATATACTTTGTAGAATGGATTACATCAGTGATGGCCCACCTAGGTGGAATGCTGGTCCTGAGAACTCTGATTGCTGCTGCTTCTCAAGCCATAGTGGCAGCGATGGGAGAAGGAAAGTTAACCCCTTTTGGCAGGCCTGAGGACCTCACTCAGTCCACGGCCCTGTGAGGGACCTCCTCTGTGGTTCTGGGAATTCAGTAGGTGTGCATCCATCAGATGTGACAGTGTGCACAGGAACAGCGTGTTGTTTGAGAGGAAAATTCTCTTTGTTCTTTAAGGTAACTGCAAGGGCTGATGTTGAACAAAAAACATTCCTCCCCTGTCTTTATTCTACTTAGGGAAATCCTTCCATGCATGCCTTGATAGAACAGGTTCCAGCAAGCAGCACATGAACTGTGCCTGGAGAAGAGGAACACTCCTACTGGCATCACCAGATGCTGGTGTCACAGTGATAAGATTCAACACAGGGCTTCACTGCTCCTAGTCAGGAAGGGAAATTGAGATACCTTGTTCAGTCAGGTGGGGTGAAGCTATTTGTTGACCCCATCATCTAAGTGTGTTGTCCTCACAGAGGAGTCTTCACCAAGGCACAGTCCACCTCCAAGATGGTGCCTGAATGAACTGAGTGAATCTTGCATCAGCTGGTGGTAGACCAGCCCATTCTTCAGCCCCAGGTCTCCTCTGATGGCTCCTGGGTCACTTGAGCATGGCTCTCTTATACATCCTGGAAAGTGTAGGATGAATACTCTGTGGGGCCACTCAGTGCATTTTGCATAGCTGATAATCTGATTCCCAGGATACAAACTGATTGATTTCTATAGAATCATCACAAGTGTGCAGACAGAAATTCCAAGTGGCATCCTCATCACTCCCCCGCTTGTGTACTGAAGAGGAAACCAATGCTATCAGGAAGCATAGAGAAGATAGGGTAGGGTGGTCAGCTTTGATAGAATCAAGTAGACCTATCTTTGACAACAATGTGGGCCTGGAAGTTGGAATACCAACAAAAAATGCAAGCAGCATAATGAATTGATAGTATATCACCAAATGTAGAAAGAAGTGTTATAGACTGTTGAGGGACCATGTATTTGCAGTGAAAGTTCTATAATATAAGTGGGAGAGATATAGAGGTAAATCAGGTTAGAATCTTCTTCTGGGGATGTAGAGAAGGGAATGGGCCTGTGGTAGTGAACCTAGGACAGGCTTGCCATAGCAGGCTATTTGTTATGGTCAATAGTTGGCTAAGCAACTCAGCAGTTATAAATCTTGGGGTAAAAAGGACATGCCCGTACCCTTCTGGGATGTTGTTTATTATGTTAATTTGGGAAGTGTAGAAGGTTAACTATGTGACTCAGAAGGGAGCTGGGGTGCTTATGTGTATTCTTCCTAAACCCGTGCAAGAGGAAGGCATGCAGAGGGTGTGGGCGTAGAGGACCAGCCCCACCTCCCCAGAGCTGGGAGACTGTATAAAAGGAACTGAGGAAGGACCGGCTGCTGGTTCTTCGGAGGAGCTCCAGTCTTCGCCTTCAGCTTGGTCGTCTCCCGGCTTCCGGTGCAGACTCTTCGGCTTCCGCCTGGGAATCTTCAGCCTTCTGGTGTTGGCTCTCCGGCCTTCATCGTAGATTCATCAGCATTTCGTCGCAGACTCAACAGCCCTTGATACAGACTTGCACGGATACTGTGGTGAGCTCCAGGCCCCAGGCCTGGGCTCTTCAATCTCCAGTGTGCAGACATGCTTCCTCATCTAACCCTGTAGCTGACCGTTGTAAGCCAAATAGGTAATTTGTTGTACATTTGTATATCTTGTGTTAAATCTGTTTCTCTAGTAAACCCTGACCGATACACTATTTGTATCACTGAAAGCTCTAAAAGGTTTGCCCTCACTCAAATAGGCCTAAGAATAGTGACAAAAGAAGCTAACTATATGGGAAATGTTTTGCTATATAAAGTGTATAATATATAATTTATCATATATAAAATATACTTGTTATATGAACTATGCCACATTCTATGTTTGTATAGTAAAAAATACTTTATTAAAAATAGTTGGAAGCAAATATGCAGAAAGTGAACATTGTCTGATTATGGAGAGTTGGCCTTTCTGTGGGACAGCTGGCAGTGCCCATAACAGAACACAATGTTAAGTAGCCCTCCCAAATCAAACAAATGAAAAATAAATTCTGAGTGTGAGGTGGCAACAAAAGACACAGCAAGATGACACTATTGGGAATGGGCGGAGAGGATCAGGACCTACACAAGGTGGGAAGGGGAAGCCTCTGAGCAGGGGCAGGAGCAAGGGAAAGACTCCACTATGAGGGAGCACTCCAGGCAGAGGGCACCTAGAGCGCACCAGCCCTAGGCAGGCACGGGCCAGGCAGGCCACATTTAGGGGAGGGTGGAGGAACTGCTGCCATGTAGGGAGGGTGGCCATGTGCCTCTGCAGACTTCAGCAGCAGGTGGAAATATTCATATTAATTTCCACATCAGGTGGGCTTCAGGGAGGATTCCAGAAGGCACAGACCTGGCTCTCAGAAAAGAAACATTGGCATGGACTCCAGAGGCTTTGCAGAGGCACTGCCCTGCATCCACCCCCGAGGGAGTGAGTGAAGGAAAAGTCCCTCTGACAGTGATGGCACTGTAGAGAAGAGGTGACAGTGATGGCACTGTTGGCGGGAGGCAGAGGCAAACACAGCCTTCTCAGAGCAGGACTTAGTCGAGTACTTGTTAAAGATGAGAATAATGATCATCTGTGTAAGGTGCCAGCTGCCTCCAGGTTCTCTCACTCGCTTACTCACCATCCTAGAGCTGACCAGGCACCTGGGCTCAGTTAACACCATTCTGTGAATGGGGTTGGATGTGAATATCAAGATGACTCAGCTCTGTACTCATAACCCAGTCTGCGGAGAGTCATGCACCAGTCACAGATCGAATAAAGAGCGGACACGGAGGGAGGGAGGAGAGAGGAAGGACGGGAGGAAAGGACAGCAGGGGGCCGTGACAGCAGTCAGAATTAGTTTATCTTTAGCAATAAATACTGCTCCATTTAAAATAAACCTGGGTTTCACCAGAAGATGCAATCAACATTCCAATATTCTTTGATAGGAACTGGCTAATTCTTTTTTAAAATTTTTAAATATTGTTCTTGAGACTCTTACTAAACCATTAATTTGCTCAGGCAGGGCTTGAACTTATGGTCCTCTGGCCTTAGACTTATTACAGGTATGTTTACCATGCCCATCTTGAAAATCTGCTGATTCTAAAAGTCTCAAGATGTTCAAACTCTCTAGAACCTCAGGATTAGTTCCAGAAAAGCATCATGTCACATGTCTGATACTACTGACCAGTTCAGGCCCCACATTTACCATCCTACATTTGGCTCATCATAAGACATCACCCTCTGTTTTTAGGTCCTTTCCAGACCATTGGCCCCTCCAGGAGTCCATTTCACCTTGTGATACTGAGTTTGGTCCTGTCCCTCTGTAGTTTAGATTGCTGACTTCCCTTCTTCCTGCCACAGTCCATGGGACCTACATGTAGTACCAAGACAGAACCAGGTCCTGCACAGCTCTGGCTCAGCTCTGAGCTCTTCACTTGGAATTTCCTGTCTGTCATCTTTTGCTCTTGCCTAAATTCATTGGTCTTAAGAACGAGCCCTTCTAACCATCATCTGCTGCCTTGTGTCAGCCACTGGGAGACAGAGCAGTGCTGGTGGGCAGGACTCACTCAGCCTTGCTTCAGAGTGGATTTTTACAGCAAAGTTAGGCACAGATCACACAAGCAGACACTAAGACAAATTGTAAATGGTATAGAAGAAATAAAGTGTAGTATATGAGTCCAAAAAAGGGAGCTGAGGTCTATCATAAAAGTTGAGGGCTATTTTCTAGAACGTCAGTCCCTGGAACAGAGACTGGACTGAGCAGAAGTGAAGTATGCGATCTCCCCCGGTGACAAAGGTCATGCATACCTAAAGGAGTGGAAAGGAAGTGAGGCAGCCGGAGCACGGGGACTAGAGAGAGATGGAGGGATGAGAACAGGCTGTGCTAGGTCTTGTGCACTAGAACAAAGACTGTGTTTACATTCCATCACTGCGACAAAATGCCTGAGGTAACAACTCACTAAGGTAAAAGGTTTATTTTGCATCATGGGTTCAAAGGGTTCAGTCTATGGTCACTTGGCCCTGTTGTTTTGAACCTGAGGTGGCACAGTGCACCATGACTGGAATGTGTGGTGGAGGTCTGCTCACCTCCTGGTGGCTGGGGAGCAAAGAGAGGAAAGGGCTGGTACACTCCACATGACCTAACTTCACACAACTCAACCCCACTTCTTAGAAGTTCCACCACCTCTCGATAGTGCCGCAAGCTGAGGGCCAAGCCTTTAACACATGGGGCTTTAGGGGACATTTCAGATCCAAGTCATGGCAATCTTGAACAATGAGAAACCAAGGAGTGTTTAGTACAAAAGCAGAATGCTGACGATGTGACAGTGATGATGGTGGTGAAGATGACGGTGATGATCATGGTGGTGGTGGTACTGATGAGACAAGGATGAGGATGATAATGTGTGATGTGGACATGCTAATCATAATGGTAACGATGGTATGTTCACTGAGATGCTGACGAGAATAACCTTGATGAGGTGGAGGCTGTTAGCAAAGCAAAGGAGGCAGAAAGAGGAAGGCCACCCAGGAAACTGATGTGAGGATGAAAATCACACAGGATTTGGAGAGTGACATTGCTGTGTTTTACTACTTACTTGCTAGGTGGCCTTGGGAAATTAATTAATCCCATGTTCACCTCAATTTCATCATGTTCAGTAGGGTTTCGGAGAATGAAATGATACGCATAAAAATACCTAGAATCAAGGAGTGGCCATGTCAATACCCTGTGCTTCGTTGTTGCCCCATATGCACACATCCAACTGTGCAATGGTGAATGGGATGTGGGTGGAGATTTCTGCCCATGCCCCATGCCTGCACCTGGTCAGATGATGTGGCCAGTTGCTGAGAGACGCTGAATTGCTGCCAGAAGCCCAGAGCTGTTTCCATCATCCTTGCTGACTTGGTAGTCCTGGCTGTTGGCTGCTTGAGAGAGAAGCTGGGGCTGGGGCTTCTGCTGGGGGAATCTGCCACCTTGCAATCACCTGCTGTCCACTCTTTGAGCCCTGAGCCTCATTTTGATGCCACAGTGAGTAAATCTTATCTGGATGCTGTTCTGGGAGGGATAGCAATGGGACAGCTGGCTTCTTACTGACCCTAAACCCCTTGAAATGCCACCTTAGTCAACGCACTTGACCTCCCTGAGCCTCAGTTTCCCACTTTCTTTTCCTCACCCCCTCTTTGAGGAGTGGTGTGGGCTTTGTGAGATAATATGCCTGGCACCTTCACACACTCAGTGCTTCACAATGAGGTCATCGTAGTCATTGATACCTTGGGGTGTGGGAAGGCTGGAGAGCTTATCATTCTGCAGTTTAAACATGTTTATAACATTGCCCCCCACACATAGTTTCAGTTTACCTCCAGCTTCCTAGAGGGCTCCAGCATCTTCAGACTATCAAGGTGCCGTGAAAAACCAAGAGCATGTTTCTGAAGGGGCATTCTGAGCTGCCTGCCTCCTGTGTCAGCCCACACACACCCCAGTTAGAGCCCCCATGCTGGCAGGGCCGCCTCAGCTTTGGGTGAGAGTGGGGGTGCAGCAGCCATCACAGGCTGAGGGAGACCAGCCAGGGAGAAACAGTGGCCCTGCTGCTCCGTGACTCGGTCACAACAAGGCACATTCAACCTGTCCATGCAGGGCTGGCCTTGGGTACCCTACACCTTCGTTTTTCAGGCAAGCCAGCCTGGGGCAGGTGAAGAAGGGCAGGCGGAACCAGAATGGTGTGTTAACCTCCAAGGAGACTGCTTTATGTACTTTTCAGTCATAAATTTGTTCCCAGCAGAAGGCAGGCTCTCTATTGCAGTTAGCAGATCACTCATCCCAGGGTTACACCTTTCCACTTTCCACGGGGCTTGTGCTTGTCACTCTTGTCACAGGCTGTCAGAAGGATTTAGCTCTTAGCCACTTTTTTTACTCATGGATCAACATTAACAAATTTTCTTTTCTCAGGGAGTCTATATTCAAAGACAACAACTTGTGTGGCTGTTCTGCAGAGCTAGACAGTGGAGGTTACTTGGACCCCACACAACATGCCCGTGGTGAGGAAGCCTCTGCCCTCTTTTGGGCCTGGGGCCAGTTAAATTTGTAACAGAGTTTACAGAAGCACTGGGAAACATTCAAGGAGCATGGGTGGGGCAGGAGAGGCAGAAAGGCAGGGTCTGTCTGCTGGCATGGAGGTTTCTTTTGAAAGGGAGGTGTGCATCCCCAGAACCACTCTGTAGGTCTTTACTGTAATCATCACCAGAGTAAGACACTGTAGCTCTGGCCAGTGTAGGAGCAGACATCAGAGGGTGTGGAGAGGTGACTCCCTGGGGAGCAGGGCCCTTTCCACAAATCTGAAAGGAGGGCAGAGCTCATTCAAGAAAGGGCTCGCAAATGAGAAGAAGGCATCTGAGAAAAACTCCCTGCGAATTCTCCCAGTGTGTCAGCCTTTTTGTACCTTACCTATCCTATAGTATCCCAGAGGTTTAAGGGCAGAGCCAGCATAGGCAATACATTTAGGAAAGCAGCTGCCTTGTGGTGAGCACCAGTCGCTGTGGGTGACCTCTAGGACAGGGATATGGCCACCACAGGCCCTTGGAGGGGACACAGAGGCCCAGAAGAGCTAAGTTTAAGACCACACACAAGAATCAAAGCCAGATTTTCTCTGAAGTTCAGAGAGGATGATGCCACCACACACTGAGAAAAAGGAGATGGGCAGGAAGTGGTCAAAGGCCCATAGCTGATGGATCAGGCAGGTTCTGGGTTTCACCTCCTAGTTGGATCCAGGCAGTATTTATTCATATTTCAAGGCTCAGGGTTTGAAATTCCTGTTTCTCTCTGACTCTACATTTTCCGCTTGTTCTCAGGAATCCCCCTGAAATTGCTGCCTGTGCAGTGGCCAGACTGCCTGGACTGAAGGTAGGTGTCAAGGCAAGGTCTCTGGGCACAGCCAGTTTTGAAGTGATGACCAGGGGGTATGCTGGCAGTGGGACCCCAAGGCCTTAGAGGGATTGAAGGTGGGGAAACTACTAAGCATGTAGCTCAGGCTATGCAGGGCCACTAAGTTTGTTGTGTGGATGTTAAAGTTGATCAAAAAATGTGGAAAATAGAATAGTGATTATCAGAGCCTGAAAAGTAGAGAGGATGAGAGCAAGTAGTTAATAGGTAGAGGGGTGCCGCTGACAGGAGGAATAGCTTTCAGTGTTCTCTAGCACCTCAAGGTAACTGTGGTTGACAGCATTTAATTGAACACTTCAAATTAGCTAATAGAAAAGATTTTGAGTGTTCCCAACACAAAGAAATGGTACATGTTTGAGGTGATACATGTGCCAAGTATTCTGCTCTGATTATCACATATTGCATCCATGTACTAAAATGCCACATTTTACCCCATGAATGTATGCAGCTACTATGTATCAGTTTAAAAAATAGTTTCATAAAAAAACCCCTGGATTTTTGCAATGTTTTCATATTGTCAGTTTTGACAGTACCCCTGTTTCACAGATAAGGAAGTTAGCAGAGAGATGACCAAGACTTCCAGGGCTACACAACCTGCACACTGTGGGACAGGGGCTCAGCTGAGCCAGAGCCTCCATGGTGCCAGCTACCTGGGCCCTAGGCCCACCAGAGAGCGTCACCCAACAATCAACTTATCCCATGTGCCCGGGAAGCAGCTTCCTGCTTACCTCCTCCCCTTCGCTCCTTCCCACTAGCTCCTATGTCCCCCAGCCAGCCCTCCTGTTCATTGGTGGCAGAGATGCTCCCAACATACACAAAACCCACACAAGTCAGCAGAGAGTTTGTGGCTGCAGAGAGCTTATACATGGAGGAGCACTCTGTGGGAGACATGCAGGCACGCGCATGCACACACGCGCACACACACACACACACACACACACACACACACACCACACACACACAGAGTCACACAACGTAGGAGCAGCCAGGGAGGAGCTTGAGGAAGAATGTGAATATACCTAGGCCCTTCCAGAAAGACATTTTCTAAGTCCTGAGCAGGGCAGCGGCCAAGCAGGCCCACAGCTCCGCAAGCCAAGCTCGCTGGTGGCTGCTGCTTCCCGATAGCTGGCAGCCGCGAACTCTGACCAGTGGAGTAAGCCTTCATCACGTACTGCTTGCGAGCCGGTCTCACTGGTGTGGGTGCCTTGGTGCTGAGTGTCCCCTACCCTTGTCTGATGGGCTGATCCGGCTCCTGCACGCACACCCATATTTGCAGAGAGGTGTGTGAACAAAGGGGCCACATCAGAACTAAATTTCACACCGTTTTCTATCTTTGTTAAAGCAGTCCTTCCTAAGGCCCAGTCTGGCATCTCTACGGAAAAGGGGCACCACCAGGACCCCTGAAGGACAGGTCAGCATGCCAGACAGGTATGAAACAGACGTTCTGCAGCCGGCCACACCTGTCGGAAACATGGGGAACAAGCTGGCCCTTTACTCCCGGAGTACTACAGCCTGGCCAACTCCATTCCTGCTTCTCAGTAAGACACTTTGCCTGCCACAGGAAGCCAGCAATGCCTCCCAGGGCCTCAGGGACATGAGGGTGCCCACCTCAGCACTACGCTGGCTCTTGCTTCCCTCAAGCCTGTTGGCCGCAGCCACTCTGGCCCTGAGTCCCCTGCTGCTGGTGACCATCCTGCGGAGTCAGCGGCTACGGCATCAGCCCCACTACCTGCTGCTGGCTAATATCTTGCTCTCAGATCTTGCCTACATTGTCTTCCACACATTCATCTCCTCCAGTAACCTGGGTGGCTGGGAGTTGGGCCGCATCATCTGCGGCATTCTCAGGGATGGTGTCTTTGCTACCTACATCAGCACCATCCTGTCCTTCACAGCCACTGTGCTGCATGCCTACCTGGCAGTCACTCATCCTCTGCACTACCTCTCTTTCTTGTCTAGCAGGGTTGCCTGGAAGACAGTGGCCCTTATCTGGCTGGTGGCCTTCTTCTTTCCCACATTCCTCCTTTGGTTTGCCAAGCAGCAGGATGCCAAACTGGAGCTACAAGGGGCCTCATGCACCCTGCCACTGAGCCTGGACACCAACCAGAGTCATGGCTCCCTGGTCACAATCACCCATACCTGCACCTTATGTGTTCTCTTTCTATGTGCAGCTGTCATCACCTACTGCTTCTGGCGGATTTATGTAGAAGCCAGGCCTTCAGGCATCTGTGTACAGGGCTATTCGCGAGCCAGAGGCACACTGCTCATCCACATGGTGTTGATCACACTATATGTTGGTGCAGGGGTAGTGTTCTCCCTGGACGTCATGCTGACCAAGTACCACCACATCGGTGCCAGCACTCACATGTGGCTCCTGGCAGCCAACAGCGAGGTATTCATGATGCTTCCCCGTGCCATGCTCCCGTACCTGTATATGCTCCGCTACCGCCAGCTGCTAGGGGTGGTCCGGGGCCACTTCTCATCCAGAAGGCAAGGGGACATCTATACCATTTCCCAAAGCTACCAAACCTGTAATTTGGCAGGCTGATGTTAAAAATTCTACATTAAATTTTCTTCAGACCTTTAGGATGAGCTCAAGTGATAATTTCTAACATTTGAGTAGTTGTTAAGCAGAGAAAGCTCTCTTCTAGTGAAAACAAAATACAGCTTGAGAATGAAAGCTAGTAAAGGTCATCCAACCGGGCTGTATTCTAAGAGGGGTGAGGCCTTGACTGGTGATGCTGTATGGCTTCCTACACATCCTGCTTGGCCACCACAGGAGCTTCACTGCTAATAAACACAGAAGTCAGGACATAACATTCTGAGAACTGCAACCTGGAAGGGTGTCGGCAGATCTGCTGACTCCTGAGACTCTGGGCCTGTACTCAGATAGCTGCTCAGGGTAACGGGGTGCCAAGAGGACTTGCCTCAGACTTGCTTCAGCAGGTAGTGTCACAGAGATGCCACCATAGATCTGGAATCCCAAAATATTATGCTCTTAGAACAAGTAAAGATAGAAGACATTGGCCCTTATAGAGGGCAGCAGTGAGGGAGTGTGACTGTTTAAGTGGTTCTGTGCAGAAAAAGAAAGTTCTTGGAGAATTCTTAAGTAAAAGCCATCCTCCAGGCAGGGTCAGGGAAGTCATCAAACTATTTTAGCGATTGGAAAACTGTTCTTTGTGATTGATATGTGTCTCCCTAAGGACCTCAGTTTCACCTCAGGTCTCAGACAATTTCTACCATAAAAGAACCTCTAAAAAATGAGTAGCACATACTTAGAACTCACAAACCATTCAGGAAAATAAGTCACTGTGAATAACAGCAAGAAGAAACACTAAGACTGTAGCATTGCACCAGAGTTCCTTGAATTTTCAGATACTATGTTCATACAATCATGCTCAAGCCAGGTGTGGTGGCCCAGCTGTCACCCTGGAACTCTGTTTTTTTTTTGGCGGTACTGGGGATTGAACTCAGGACCCTGCGCTTGTTAGGCAGGCGCTTATTCCACTGAAACCCTGAAACTCTGGCTGGCTGAAATAAGATGACTGTAAGTTCAAACCCAGTCTGGGCAATTTAGTGACTCTGTCTCAAAACAAACAATGAAAAGGGCTGGGATGTAGCTCAGTGCAAAGGTCCTCGCTCAATCGCCACCCCTACCAAAGCTCATATGTTATAAGACATGAAAAATTACACTAAAATATGAGCAGAAAGCAAAATAGCAACATGTATTTTAAATTAAAAAGCATATTTGAGAAATAAATAGAACTGATTTTAAATAACTTAGCAGATTTGGAAAAGAATTAAGTAGAACTTCTAGGAACAAAATATATAATAATTAAAATTATAAAAGATGATTGCCCTTAATATCAATTAAATAACATATTAGAAACCACAGGAGGGAGAACTTGCAAAGTGGGAAACAGGTCCAGATAAATTATTGAAAATGCACCCAGAGAAGGATTAAGAGACAATATAGTTAAAATTGAAAAGACTAACACATTTCTAATTTGAGAAGTCAATAGAGAAAATGTGAAAGGTCAGTAGAGGAATATGGAAGAGATAACCATTGGTAATTGTTCAGAATTGTCCAAACACATCAGACCCAATAAATCCAACTAGACACAAGTAAGATAACAAAGAGTCCACCTGAGATACCAGAAAATACTTAAAGCAGGCAGAGACAAAGACAAGGAGACCGCACCCAACAGGAAGCTGACTTCCCCCAGATTAGTGACAACCTAAAGCAGTAATAACAATGATATCAGTGTGCTGAGAGAAAAATGACTGCCCACCTAGAATTTTATGTATAGGAAATAATCTTTTCAGAGGGTAAAATATAACACATGATATTAAAATATAACACCTTTTCAGAGGGTAAAATGTAACACAAAAGCTGGAAGACAATATCTTAATGATGCACATTCAGGAAACTTTTAAAAATGTATTTCTTCCTGATGGAAAATATATTAATGCTTGATGGAAAGTTTGAAATGTATAAAGAAATAGAAAAATCACCGGAAAGTGATTAAGCCTGAATAACCACGATCTAGTTGATAAACACTATATAAAAGCAATACAAATGTGTAATTTGGCAGCTTAGGGGAGAAAATGTATGTGCAATGACAGCACATATTTGGGAAAAGTCTCACTGTAATCACAGCATTCTAAGGGTAGAAGCCCTGGGGGAGGGTGGGGTTGACCTAAGACTTTGTTAAACATGGCTGTTGAAATAACTGAGGCAACCACAGGCACACTAGACAAAAAGAAGGTAAATTTCTGAATAGTCTAAGGAAAAAAATGAAATGAAAAAAAGAAAATAAAGTATCCAAAAGAAGAAAAATAAGAAAAAAATATACAGAGAAGCCAAGAAAAGTAAAAAGCAAAAATTGATAGAATCCAAACAACAAATTTTAATGAACTAAAACAATGCATTTAAAAGGACTAAAATTTGGTAATTAAAAAACAAACATCTGTCAGTTTTCTTTTGAATGAAATGTCATTTGATTATGACGCTACTTATGAGGGTATTCTAAGCAAATGACAGAAAATATTTGGAAGAACAACTATTGACTGGAAGTAGAGAAAAAAGTGTATAAAGCAAATCACACTAAGTGAAGGCTAATAGAAAAGACAAAATAAACTTTAAAGCAAAAGATTGCCAGAGTAAAGAGGGTTGCTATACAATGATGTAAGAGCCAATTTACCAAAAGATAGAAAATTAACACATACAATACAAAGGTTGACATTTTATAATGCAAAACTTGACATTATTGTGAGGAAAATTAACAAAATAGAGAAGAACTTTAAGACTCTGATGATGAACAGAAAATAAGAACATAGAATTTCAATCAACACAGCTGACAGCCTTTACTAGTGGACACATTTAAAATATGGCTCTTAACAGACTGCCTGAAATATTAAGAAAGTTGACAATACACTATGCCACAAAGCAAGTCTAAGTAAATCTCAAAGAATTAATTCCCTACGGATCACATTATCTAAGTCCATTGCAATTAAGTTAGGAGTAAATAACAAAATGCTAATTAAATAACATGCTTGGAAATGTTAAAACTACTTTCTTAAGCAATGAATAGATTAATAGACTAATTAGTAGTGGAAATAAGAAAATACTTAGAATTGAATAATAAAAAGTTATATATCAAAATACATGATTTATTGCCAGCAGAATTTATAGGAATGTACATGTATGTTCTACCCAAAAAGAAAAAAATTCTCAAAATAAATGAGCTGGGATCCAAATTAAGAAATTAGAAAAATAACCTTGGGTGTCAGTCAGTTATGGCTGTGCTCAGAGGAGCCAGGCAGGTGGTCAAGGCCCCGCAGAGGGACCACAAGAGGGTGGCTGTGGAGGCCCAACTGAGTGGCCCGGTACACTCGCAAGGGTCCCTGCCAGGGAAGGAAGGGAGTAGGAGGCAGCCAGGAGATGAGGATGGTTAGTGAGAGACAGGGAGACAGAGAAAGCTGCTGTGATGCTGGCTGTGAAGACCAAGAGGGGCCACAAGCTAAGAAAAGCTGGCAGCCTATCCATGCTGGAAAAGAAAGGAAACAGATTCTCGCCTGGAGCCTCGGAAGAGACACAGTTGCCAGTTCTTTTGACTTTAGCTCAGTAAGATGCACTCTACACTCCTCATCTTCAGAATTGTAAGATCAGGTACTGGTGTTGTTTTAACTCATCACAGTTTTTGGTAATTTGGTACAGTAGCAAAAAGAAACTAACCCAGTGGCCTTGCTTCAGGTGCTTTTCTGCTCCCCCATGTCACAGCTACCAGCAGACTAACTTGGCCTTGTTTATATGCAGCAGCAAGCTCTCAAGAGAGCAGAAATGTCCAGTGTTTTAGAGCTGGTACATATACTGTCACATCTGCAGCATTTCAGACCAAGCACAGTGCAAAGCAGGAAAAAAATAGTCTGGATCTTGCTGCAGGGAGATTCAAGTCACGTTGCAGGCTTAGAGGCAGAGCAATAGCTTGGCATGTGCAAGGCCTGGGGTTTGATCTCTAGCATCACAAAGCAAAACAAAACGGAAAGTCATGTGGTAAGATAAGAAGATATAGGGAACGGATATACTACTGCTCTTCTCACAACCTACAACCACTTTGGAAAACAACAAGACTGAAGATGATTTTACTTCTGTCATTACAATCTGAGATACACTCCCTAGAGAAATGTTTGTTTGTGTCCTTTATGTTCATAGGAGCACAATCAGTAAATAACACAAGTAACCATCAGTAAAAAAAACTGGGTAAATGCATTATAACATATAGCACTGAAATATTACACAGCATTGAAAAATGAATAAAAGGTTGTACACAGCAACATGGATGAATCTCATAAGCATACTGTTGTGAGAAGACAAGTTACAGAAGGATACATGTTTTCTGGTTTCATTAACATAAAATGCAAAGAAAGTGGGACATTAAGCAAGCCCATGCTCACAAGTTTAAGCAACTTAATGAGATATTGTCTCAAAATAAAACATTTTGAAGAGATGGGGTGAAGGCTTTGGGTTAATCCCCAGTACTAGAAATAATATTTGAAGCAACAATTTATTTATTTACTTACTTTTGCTCTTACAAAAAAAAAATACAACTGAAAGTGTAGCTCAGTATGCCCAAGGCCCTGGGCTCAATCCCCAGCAGAGAGAGAGAGAGACAGAGACAGAGAGAGAAATTGAATATTTAGCCCTATCAGATACATAGAAAATGTCATGAGACTAGCACAGGAACAGTCAGAGGCACAAAATGAAACAGAAAATTCAGAACTGTTTCAAAGCATATCCATACAGGTAACTAAGCTACTGTCCTTCAACAAAGCTTCTGCCCCACCCTTCGCTTTGTGATGCTGAGGAGGACCTCCCAGGCTCTCCTTTGCTACTGACGTTCTATCTGGCTCTGCTGAGAAAAGACAATGCAGAGACTCTGACCCCCCCTCCTTTTGGGCCCCACTGAAGTCTGCACAGCCTCCACAGTAGCGCTTTGCCTCACAGAAGCAGCTGGGTACAGCCCCACTGTAGGAGAAAGAGCAGCCTCCATTGCTTGCTGTGGTCTCATCACTTGCTCTGGGCCCAGCAGGCCATGTGGATCCCCTCCTCAGACCCGGAGCGGGGCCGATCTCACCAGCTGGTGGTTCAGTCCCGAGACTTCAGAGGCCAGTGGAAGCCCGTGTTAGTTTACCTGCGCTTCTGACGGAGGGGATAGCAATCAGGATCCCTATGACTCCTGCTTGATGTTTGATTAATCTGCTGGAGCTACTCACAGAACTCAGAGAAACCTGTTTATTGATTTACTGTAAAGAGCATTACAAGGATATGGAGGGAAGGGTGAGAGGATGAGGTACAGGCCAGAGGCAGGGAGCTTCCATGCTCTCCCTGCTGTGCTGAACTCCAGGATCTCTGTGTCCAACCATCCCGCAGAAGTTCCCTGAACCGTGCTCTTTCTGGGTTTTGTGGAGGCCTGCTAACAGGCATGACTGACTAAATCAGCCACTCATGATAATCTCATCTTGCAGTCCCCCACCCTTACCAAAGACAGGAGGGGCCTGCAAGTTCCAGTTTTCTAATGTTGCCTTGACCTTTTCTGTGACCAGCCCTATCCTGAGAGCTGCCAGTCAACTCATTCACAAGATACGTACAAGACACTTACTACCTTGAAGATTTTAAGAGGCGTATGCCACATATAAGGAGAAGATCAAATATATACTGCACAGTATCACACTGGTTTCAGCAACCTTCCCTTAAAGGTCCTGACTTCAGTGTCACAAAACCTTCTTCTGAGCCTCTAGGTTCTAATAACCCCAACCACTTCCTTTTGTTCCACAATCCTTGGGGAATAGTTCCTTGTCTCAAATTACCCTGTCTGTGTTACTCTTCCAGGGTCCCCTCTCACATGCTTAAACATATTCAGACAAGATATTATACTCAATTCTTTGGATTAAAATTTAGTGTAATTTTGTTTTTATGACCGTTCCTGATTAATGCAATTAAATTAGATGGGTGGACAACATAGGTAGTAAAAAAACAGAAGATAATGGTTAGATGGTGACGATGAAAAGATAAGTGGATAGACAGATACACAGACAGGTAGGTGGATAGTAAAGGTGTCATCCACATCTTAGAGAAATAATAATTTATTCAATCAGTCACCTAGGCTATCTAGGTCATGCAGATTAAAAACTAAGTACAGATTAATTAAATATTTAAGCATAAAATGTCATAAAAACCTATAATTTGTTATCTTCTCATAGAATGGAAGTCTTTTTAAATATCTGGAACACAGGAGTGTTATAAGAAAATATTAATTGGCTTATGTGTACAAATCTAGAATAGTCCACAGAAGAGAAAAGTATTCTAAGTAAAAAGACTGACCAACAATTCTGGCAAAATATTTGCTACTGATGTCAACAAGGGCTAACTTCAAGTGGCCTCCTTACTTTTGGCCTCTGATGTAGGTGCTGAATGGCAATGACAGGGAGCATAGGGTGGGGCAAAACTGTGCACATCACAAACCAAGAAGCCAAGGAGAGTGAAAAGAAGAGAGTGGGTCCCATTAGACCTTCCAAATGCACAGCTCTCCATGAGGTCCCATCTCCTAAGGCCTTCATCACCCCTGAGATTACCATTCTGGGGACAAAGCTTTTAACACATAGACCTTTGGGAGACATTTAGTATACAATCTATAGCACCTGATTAGAAATTATCAAAGAACATACCCATAGTCCACAAGGAGGCCAATAGCTCTGGTGTATAAACATGAATTGATGGTTGATCTCACACAGTTTGGACCTTGAATGTCCCTCAAAGGCTTGGTTACCAGCCCAGTGCACCACTGGAGGTGGTGGAAACTTTGGGGGTGGGGCCTCAATAGTGGGAGAAAGTCAGGTCATTGAGCTATCCCCTTGAGGGGGCACTGGGACCCCAACCCCTTCTTGTTTCTCTCTGCTTTCTGGCTGTCATGAAGTGAGTCATTTCTACCTGAGACATCACCACCACACAGGCCAAAAGCAACTGGCCCCTCAGCAATGGACAAAACCTCCAAAACTGTGAGCTGAACTAAGACTTTCTTCCTCATAAGCAGATTATTTCAAGTATTTTATCACAGTAATAGAAAGATAACTACATGCCCATATAACAGAAGTGGAAAATAAAACCATGAGGACATTTCATTTTTCACTTCCTGGTCTGATAAAAATGTAGTACCTACATATGGACAAGAGTGTAATTAGTATGACTGATGAGAATGTGAACTATTCAAAACTCTAGTAAGGGCTATTTGCAATAACTGACATTTTAATTACAGTGATGATAACTCATGGCAAACACCAAATTATCTTGTCCATTTTACAGACCAGGAAACTGGCAAATGGAATTAAGTATCTTCTCCAAGATCACAGACTTCATAAAGAGTAAAACTGCAATGAAAATTCAGGCAGTCTGGCACAAAACTACTATGCTCAGAACAGCTGCACTGTATAAGTGCCTTACCTTCTCCACTGATCTAGGGAATCCACCCCTACTCACCATTTCTTGAACTATAATTACACATGTAAAAATTAAATATTTGGCAGAATACTGGCAAGTAACCTACTTCCTTCCAAAAGAGAATGTTTTAATGAATTATGCAATATCTATAAAATAAAATGTAACACAGCCATTAAATTACCAAAGCATTTAATATGTACTTATATGAAAAAAATCACCAACATAAATTGCTGAGTGTGGAAAACAAGGAGCTGAGGGCTGTTGGGA
>PVLD010029016.1:0-18603 GCA_004027595.1 Dinomys branickii | reverse complement strand
CTGCGTCCTCACTAAGGTTTCTGCAAAGCCGGGGTGGCTGGGCCCCCGCTCGCTAGGCTCACCCTCCTGCGCCTTCTCACGTAGCCTTGCGTCTCAGCTCAAACGTCTCCCCTGTCTCTGCCAGGTGCACTCTGCCCAATACCCTCGCTTCTTCACCGCCTCTGTTCCCACTCTCCCTTGCTGGTGGCGCTTGTTGTCTGATTACATTTTTAATGATACTTTTTCCTTATCATTATTATTCTTGCCCATTATCTTTCTTACTCATGTGAATGTGCGCACGAAAGTGTGTGTGTGCGCACACACACACACACACACACACACACACACACACACACAGAGTAATAAAAACAACTCCCATAGAAGGGACTTAATATGCCATGTTCACCATGGTAGTTCCTGCTAGAATAGTTCCCAGCGTAAACTCAAACATATTTGATGAATGAATGAGTGCTCACACAACACTGTGAGGTGGGTATTACTTTATGTCCACTTTCACATGAGGAGACAGAGACTCAGAGAGGTGAGGCCATAACACTAACTCACCTCCTTCCTCCCAGACTTCCTGCTGCTCATTCATAGGGCCCTTCTGTTTTATGTTGCTCCAATCGCTCCTGCTGGAGGTGCCTGCCCAATGCAAAGACACAAGCATCCATTTCGTCCTCCTTTCTAACGGAACCCTAGATTTGTAGGTGGGACCTCTCCTTCCACATGAAGGATCATATACTTCGGATGGAAACAAACATTTTAGTACCTAGTACATATTTGCTCGGTCTGGTGTAATCCCTGTTCCCTCCATACTAAAATGGGAATGACAAGTGACAAGCTGGCTAAGGGATTCTGGGAGTTCTCCTTTGTTCTTTGCACAACATTTCCACCCACAATCTGCTCCTTGCTTCTGAATGAAGTAAAGTAAGTCTAGAGATAGCAGATCAGCCCATCTGATAGTGTAAGCTCTCCTATAACCCCCAAAGGGAGCCGCCTACACTATGAAACCTGTGGACCACAAAGTAGGAAGAATTTGAGTGTCAGGTAACATCAGGAAGCCACTGGGTCAGCTGATTGTAAAGGCTGCTCTACCTCAGGACTTCACATTTTCTGATTTAATTACTTTCCTCCTTGTACCTGCCAGCTCCCATGTGCTCGTGTTTTATTTGCATAGCACCAATTGATCTGTGCTCCTTGCTGAAGGAAGATGGTGAAGGGAAGTCAAAATCTGAAATACAATCCATTAGACTCTGACTCACTGATGTCTCCTTACACCTTGGTCCCCCCACTATCTTTCATCCCAAGTTATAGGGTGACACACACTATCCCCTCTTGCCTTACTAAAGAATGCTGTAGTCGTTTAAAGTGAATCTAAACAGAGAAACAACCTGTCCAGCTTTATGCACGCATCAACCCCTGCTGCTTGAGGCTGTCTGACTAGTATCTCATGGATATACCATGTCTCCCTCCCAAATCCCACTGAATTACTCTGAGTGGAATGTTAAAAAAAAATAATTCCATAGCAACTGTGATAAAATAAATGGTAGACCCTAGTAGAACCGAGCTAACTAAAGCTCCATATAGGGGAATAAAACACCTCCAAACTCCGAAAGTACTACAGATTAGAGGTAGCTATCTCTTAGAGTGGAAAAGGACCACAGAGAGTTATAGAGTAATTACAGTGTTAGGGAGCAGCTTTATTGATAGTTTGCTTTCAAAGCAACTGATTGTGTCATTTTCTTCAGTGATAGCTGCAAGCCTGCTGTGAGAAATTACCAGATGGGACACTGTCACTGTAGCAAGTCAGTGCAGGGAGCAGGGAATTTTCTTTATGCGGTGGCACTGCATACAACTGTTAGTATAGGTTGGTCTGCATCAGTGATTCTGACCCTTTGTTGCATACTTCAATCACTTGGACATATTTAAAATATGAACACTAAATAGTGGCCACTAAACTATTACAGTGGCCACTGTGGGAAGGGTATTAACTGGGAAATGGCAAGGGGAACTTCTCTGGGGTGCTAGAAATAATCCATATTAAGAGTCAGTGAACTACAGCTCATGAGCTAAATTGGACACATTGCCTGTTTTTGTAAAATTTCACTGGGTACAGACATGCTTTTGCCTTACAACACAGCCAAACAATTTTGACCAAGACTGCGTGGGCTATAAAATAAAAATGATTTAGTCCTTTACAGAAAAAAGTTTCTGAGCCTTGGTCTGTTTTCTTCATCTGGGTCATAGTGCATTGATTTGGCTATTTATACTTGTTAGTGGGGGGGGGCTCACTCTGGTGCCCAGGCTAGCCTTGAACTTCCTACCTTTCCATGCCCAGCCACTGAGTAGCTGGGATTACAGATGGTTGCTACCTCACCCCTTGCATTTACAATTTTTAGACTCTACTGTATGTGAAATATATCTAAAAAATTAAAAATAAATTCTAGTGCTTGGGTGTTGCTTGCTGATATTTTTATGTAATTGATTTGTGATAAATTCTGTACATCAGGATTTTTTAAATCACCCAAGGTAATTCAAATAAATAAGGTTATGAATTACAAAGTCAGACCCTCATTTATATCTATGAACACACAAATAAGGATTAGTAGTTTTTTGGGAAATTAACAGTGGTTGTTATATTGCACATTGTTATCTTCAAAGTACTTGCTCAGATTACCAGGCATAAGCATGCAAAATTGATCAAGCAGTATAGGCACTAATGCTTCCTTTCAGTGAACTCATAGAAGTTAGTAGTACAATTGTCTTAGGTATCTTGTGAGTATATACATATCTTTTTTCCCTTTCCTGTTTTTTTTCTCTTCTCCCCTGTCCCAGTTGTTAGGAAAGATCACCACACACTAAGGAAAACAAAAGCATGAAGTCAAGATAACAAGGGCACAGTAAGAATAACAAACCCCTGAGGAAACAGTTAATATACAAAACAAAGAGATCATAAAAATGGGTGTCATTACTATTCTCTAAAAGCATAAGAGGATATCATCCACTAAACAAGAGCAATCTGCTTTTAAGAAGAATCAGACAAATAAGTTTCTTTGAACTAACAATGATTATTATAGAAAATCTATTGGGGCCCCCTGCAAAGACTCTGATCTCCTGCTTGCTTCTATGATGCAAGGCTGTAAAGAAAAACTCAAAGACAAGAAAAAAGTTAAACAGGAAACTGGGATGGTCAGTGCTGAGCCAGAAAAGACCCTAAAACAGCCAGATCCATGGTATTGGGTTGTATAATCTATAGAACAGGGTGAGGTGGTCCCATGTGGTTGCTGGGGATAAAACATTGACGTAAGCAGGCCTTGTAAAGGAAGGAACAAACATCCTTGCCTCAAGCACAGAAGAGACCAGGCAGGAAAAGGTCATGGTTAATGACTAACTCATTTTTCAAATAAAATAAACTACAATTATGGGAAAGGGATTTAGGAAGAGTTGCTTGTCCTCGGCTGCTGTATTATCTCACATCAGAGCCCATAACTGCATGAGCCGTATGTATGTCTGGTCTCTGCTATGGCCATTGATGAGACAATGCTAATCTGAGCACCATCTGCAGTGCTTTTATGAGTCACATGGGCTTCAGCCTGACTCACCACTTAAAACAAGCCAGTTGTGGGGTTAACCCTTTACAGGCCTCACTGCTTACAGCCTATTCTAGGCCTCAACAGAGTGGTGTCCCACAAAAATCTCCACAGTATTGTTAAACAGCAGAAAGATAATATATGTAGCACAAGTTAGTGACCTGGAGGCATTTTCTGCAGATTAAACGCCAAAAATTATTAGGAAAATTATGATGGAAAAGTTAGGAAACCTGGAGGACAGGTCTAAATGAGCAAATGCCTACCTAGTAGAAGTCCAGAAGGAGTCAACAGACAGAATGGAGGGAATAACCAAATAAACAGTAAATCAAAATTTCCTCAAATTAGAGAAAGACTTGATTTTTAAAGTGGAAAGTAGCCACCTAATTTGGAGGACACAAATTAGAAAGGCCTAGTCAATAAAAGTAGTCCTTATTACTATGACCAAGTCAAGCTGGGTATGGTGGTATGTGCACCCTGGGCAATGTAGTGACTTAGGGAGACTCTCTTAATTCTTGAGTAACAAGTGATGTAATTGTGGTGCAAAAGTATAAATATGATCACCATTTTGTAAAATCCAGGCACATTTCCAAGATGGCTTGCATCTGTGTTTTCCCAGAATGCATTCCTGGTCAGCCCCTAATGAAAGCTATAATCCCAGCTATAATCTCTTGTTCTCAATCAGGTTGATTTTATTCTGAGCTGACAAGTATTTGCCCAGGCGTCTTAATTTTAGATACTTTGTTTATGTAATTTATATTGTAACAAAGGAAGTCATGTGTATATAAAATAAACAGTAACTAGGGTAAGAAAATCAAATGATTTAACTTTCCCCTAGAGGAAGGCCGACCCAAGAAGTTTGGAAGGGACCATGTAGTGGAGCTAGGACAGGATCACAGGAGTTTATTCTCAGTTAAGTGGAGGAGATTTACTGAGATTATGCCGACTTGTAGACATAGTTTGTTTTGCACACTTAGGGCTTGGTGAGAAAATCTTACTATATCTTGGGATCTGGGGAAAAGTGGCAAGCCACAGAAGATAATTTCCAACCACATAGATAATTAGAGAACTCCAAGGAGATTTATCATCAGAGATATATGTTATCCTTCAAGGCTGTGAAGATAATCCTGGATTGTAAAGAAGAGATACAGTAATGTCTTATCTTTCCCCATGGAGAAATTCATTTATTTTCCCAAACGATAGTAGAAACACCAGATCCTTCCCCAGGAGGGAGGAGGATTTTCCTCCTTCCTTTCAGCAGACAGTCCCCCTCCTATATATCTATTTCTGTGTTTCTTGCTTGCAATATAAATTCTGGTTGTATGAGGCTGGGAGTTTCTGGAGAGAACCCCAATTTGATGTTATTGCTTGATGTTACAAGCAATAACATCAAAGATCTATAAATAAAATTATAACAAATATAAAAGCTTCCTTATAGCAAAAGAAACAAACAAAAGAGTGAAGAGAACCTACAGAAAGGGAGAAAAAATTTCACCTCCTACTCCTTGGACAGAGGACTAACATCTAGAATATGAAGAAGTTAAAAATAGAACCCCCCCAAAATGAAAGATCCAATCAAAAAATGGCCAAGTAAAATGAATAGACATATCACAGAAGTACACATGCCTAATAAATACATGGAAAAAAATTCAGCGTGTCTGGCCACTAGAGAAATGAGACTTAAAACAACACTGAGATTGCCTTTTAGTTCAGAAGGAATAGCCACCATTGAGAAATGAAACAACAAATGCTGTTGAGGCTGTGGGGAAAAAGGAACCCTTCTTCATTGTTGATCAGACCAGAAACTAGTACAACTATTATGCAAGTCAGTGTGGAGATTCCTCAAAAAATGAAAAGTAGAAATTCCATTCAACCTATCCATTTCCATTCTAGGTATCTTCCTTAAAGAGTTGAGATAACATATTCCAGTGGTACATGCATACTCATATTTATAGCAACACAATTCATCGTAGCTAAAATTTGAAAGTACCCTATATGTTCATCAACAGGTGAATAGATAAAAAATATGGTATTTAAATACAATGGAGTACTACTCTATCATAAAGAAGGATAAACTTGAGGCCTTTGTAGTAAAATGGATGCACCTTGAGACTATAATGTTACATGACATAAATCAGACACCCAAGTTTAAATATGTCATGTTTTCTATTTTATGAGAAAGAAAAACAAAACATAATAAGGAATAGAAAACCATTAAAATTTATATCCAGCAAAAACATAAGTAGACCAGATGTTTCTGTTTGTATATTATCTCATATTTTCTACCAGCCTCTTTACTACACAGGAAGAAACCTTAGACCTAGAAGTTAGGCAGTACATTTGTGTAATAATTGTGGCACTTTGCTGCCTTGATTTCTTAGCACATTCCTTGCTGCCTTTAAAGACAGCCATGTTTAGCCCAAGGTTCGTTAAATGGTATGTGCGCCCAAACATCATGGAGTAGCTGAAATGTGAAACATGAGTATTGGGAAGAGAGCCAAAGGCCAAACCAAGCTCCATCAGTTAAGTTAGGGTAGGCATGATAGTAAACTGCCTCAAGTCACAGAACTTAACCCAACAAACAACAGCTCCCTCTCACACTGTGTCTCCACTGAAAGTCAACACAGGGATTCTGTTTAGAGAAATCACGCAAGGAACCAGGCTGATGGAGATTTTATCACAGTAACTATTTCCATGATCGCAAAACAGAAAAGCCATTTGGTGAATTGAACACTGGCTCTCAGAGTGTCCATCCCTGGGTGAGTTGTGTAACTTTGTCTTATCACATGGCTACACTTGAAAGGGTAGAAAAAACAATCCCAACATGGGCTCAAAAATCAAACTGGGTCTTTGTTTATCACAAAATATCCTCCTTTCTTCATGAAGAATTGATTCTTTCCATCCTCATGAGAAAAGAACACAGAAATCCTGCTCTGTCCTCCTTCCCTCTCAAAATCTAGGCTCTCAGTGGTGTTCAGAAATTTCTTTATGTGTTCTGCTTGATCTAATTTATTGTAACCCAACTATGTTCTGTTCCTTCTCAGTCTAGGGATGATAAACAAAAAAGAAAACATTTTTGCCCCCACATATGTGATATTCAGTGATGGTATAGGGAAAAATAACCATAACAAACAATCCAGTCCAGAGAAGTGTAGGAGTCACCTCACAGCCACGGTTAATAGCAATTTTGAAATACGATACCACTAGGTAGACTCAAGTTTTGTTTTGGTGATGTACTAACTCTAGGTACTAGTTCTAATTAATGCTAGTCTGCTGTAGTCTAAAATAGAGTTTACTATAGTATTAAACAAACTAAGATTATCAGTGACTTGAAACAAGAGATTTATTTCTGTTCCATGCTGACTGTTCAGTTTGAGACAGCAAAGAGGTTCTGATTACTATAGTTAGTCAAGGACAAACCAGGTTTCCAGAAGTTTAATAAATGTGGACTTTGACAATCACTATTGCAGAGGGAAGAGAATGTGGCAAGTTGAGCTCTTTTTAAAGGCTTCTTCATGGAACTGAGGTTATCTCTTCATAAATCTTACCAAGCAGTACATGTCATGTGGCTATATGTACCTTCGAGGAAGTGGGAAGTGAGTCCACTACGTGTCTAGGAGGAGGACAAGAAATATTTGGACAATGGCAATTATGACTTCCCAGGAGAAACCTAGATATATCCCAGATCCTTCTCCAATTTCCATGTATAAAGAAAAAATAGTATATTACCAATGAAAATGTGAATCTGAATGTTATGAGACTTGTCATGTACAATGCAAGATATGACATTTACAAACTGTTCAGGGGAAAATATTTTTAAATTAGAGTATCCCAGCCAGAACAACTGTTAATCAGGTACAAAGAGAAAACAAAGGCATTCTCAGGAATACTGAGACTTGGAAATCGACAGCCCTTGAAACAGCAATGAAAGGAGTATTCTGAGACAGTTGGGCCAAAAAATGGAATCTAAGCAAAAGGAGGGCAAAGTACACTTCCAAACCCCAGTGTAGAAGACTTTATTCAAGATCATTAACATAAATGTAAGGGCTGCTGTGGTAGAGCCCTGCAGTGAAAGAGAAGCGTTGAAGTCAACAGTGAGCACACTTGGAGCAAGGGGAAATTTAGGATGGGGGGAGGGTCAGGGTCAGGAGATGGAAAATTATTAAGAGGCTGTTTTTAGCCAGTTAGCCTGGCTGCTAATCTGTATGTATGATAATTAACTTTATAAATAAATGGATCCAGCGCCGGCAAAAACGGGGAATGGAGGGAAAGGGGAAATAGCTAAGATGTAGCATTTGGTAGCTCAAACAAGGGTCAATCAAGAGGAAAATATAAAAAAGAGAAAGGAACAGGAATAAGGACGATTCCAAACAAAGTGACCCAATGGGACTCTAGCTGAGGATAGGCCAGGATGACTAGACTTCCCCTGGCAGGTGGGCGAGGACTGGGAACATGAGTAAATGCAGAAGATGACAAGGCATAGAAGACGGGAGAAGCGTGCCAGTGGGCCGAGCCAGGGTCCTGGCTAAAGCTTCACGAATCACAGAATCTTTTTTAATACAAAAATAGAGGTACGCAAAAAATAAAATTTATAGCTTATAATCACTTGCTGATACTAAGGCTGTAATTTTAAAAAAAAATCTTTGTGTGATGTTTTATGAAAGAGAAGTGACAGACTTAGAAATAAAAATTTCAAATGCAAATTCAGTTGATATCAATAAAACTTGGATAGTTAGAGGGGAGAAAATAAAAACAAAGTACCAAAAGTCTTTGGTTGGGTGACAAATTGAACTTTGTTTAACATTCTTTGTTAATAAGAAATTATAAGCTTAAGTATAGTTGCTAGAATTTTTAAGGCAAGAACTCTGTAAAATGGTGACAAATGGTAGCACTCCCAGAGGAATGATTATGGTGAAGGAGAGGGGTACAATTCTACCCATCTAGCAAAGGTACAAGAAGAAAAGAATTCTTCATTTGTTTGTATCAAAAAGTTATTTCTCACATTTCTGGATATGGGGAAGTGCAGAATCAAGATGTCAGCAGGTCGTGTGTCTGGTGAGGGGCTCGGTTTTGTGTCCACACATGGACAAGAGAATGCGCAGGCAAAGATGAAGGGACCAATGCTGTGCCTCACCTGGTGGAAAATGCAAAACAGAGTGAGGCCACATTCTCAGGCCCCTTTCCAGGGGTCCCGATCCCAGTCACCAGGGCTCTGTCCCTACCATCTAATCAATGATTTAAAGCCCCACCTCTTTATTTATCGCATTAGTAATTAAGTTTGAACATTTGTATTTTGCAGAACACATACAGACCATGGCAAAAGTAGAGAAAGAAGTTAAATGGAAACCAAAATAAATATAAAAATTAAAGCTGGGCAACAAAAATTACACTAAAAGAGTTCCACTTCTTGCAGTGGCCACTTGAAGTGCCCCATGGAGCCACCCAACAGTGAAATCGGTAAAAATTATTTTTCAAATAACATTTAAAACTCTGGAAATGGTCAAATGGGCATATAGGAAATTAAGAAAAACATTCAAGAAAGCCTAGTGACATTTAGTGACAACAGTGAGAGTCTGTGGCATTTGAAACATGGCCCACTCCTTACCACTTCCCAGCTACAACAATGTGAAGGAAATGCCAGTCTAGGTAGGTGTAGTCAGGAACACAGAGTTCCTTTGTCCCACGGGCCCTAAGTGGAGTCCTGTTATCTTCCCGGGAGGGCCAGCGCATCACCACTCCCCATCCCACCCTAAGCTACCTATTGTGGACACTAGGTTCCAGAAGAATATGACTGAGAATTGCACTGTCCATGTTTTATCCAGCCCACAGTCATGGGAGACACTTGGTCGCAATACACTGGAACTACAGAAGTTTAACTTGTGTCACATTTTCTCATAAGACAGAAGTAGCACTCTTGCAAAGACAAGCCCAACACACTTGAGGGTGTTGCCATCCCCTCCATTCCCCTTTTTTGCTTCTTCTTTCCTAAAACAACAAGGACCCAGTGTCTAAAGCAGCAGTGTTATTTAGAAAGAAGCACCTCATCAGACCTGTCGGCAGCTCCGGAACCATGGTTTAGATTTGGACCTCACGAGTGGCGAGGCACAAGAACAAAGATCTCTGAAGCTCTCCCTTAAAAGAGCAGATTTCATTTCATACATAGAACAAGGAGCTTCAAACTTAAAAGCACCCTTAAAAACAAAGAATGCTGTTATATAAAGCAATTAAGAGGATGCTGGTAGATATGTTAGAAATATAAACTGAATCATAGACCAACTCATTTACTACAAATAATCAGGGAAAAATACTAGCTAAGAGCCCTCCTGAGGTCAGGACAAATCTCAAACACAAGTCAAAAACTCTCCCTGCAAAGAATCTCAAATTAAATTGGTTCACTCTGTGGAAAAAGTTGTGTCCTGGAGCATAAATGAAAGCAACTGAGTATTTGGCTCCAAAGCTGGGTATAGTCGGAGATAAAAATAAAGAATGAGAGCCATCCGCACACCACTGCCATCCCTGGGTGAATGCGCACTTTCACAAGGTTGAGTCCTCTGAAGAGTAATAACAGAGGTTCAACACATCACTAAAATAATCTGGGCAGTCACTAAACAAATAAATATGTAAATAAAAGTACCAAGATCTGGAAAGGAGACCACACCAAAAACTGCTGGAATACATTATGTAAATTCAGCTCCAAGCTAAAATTACTGCAAATATAAATTAAAGACTTCATAGGAATCAGTGTAGATATGCTTACAGATTTAAATGAAACCTTGGCTAAAGGAGTAACTTAAGATACAAAGATAATGTTTTACCAAGTAGAAAATATCAATAAAGAGACAGGAACTATAATTAAAAGACCCAAATAGAAATTCTGGAGTTGAATGAGTAAAGCCTCAAGTGAAAGAAAAATTTTCTACAGGGTCTTAATAGTAGATTTCAAATGGAAGAAGAAATTGTCAGAAAACTGGAAGATCAATGCAGATTATGCGCTGCGAAAGATAGGGGAAAAAATAAAGGACACTGAAGAGAACTTCTCTCCGAGCCCCTGCATTGGGTTCCACTCTCCTGTCCACAGTTATGGTGCACAGCAGGAAGAAAGAGCAAGAGACAAAATAGGGGTGCAGCTGGAATCTGGGATGAGCAGTTATTTGTGGGGAACAAAAGGCCACAAGGCACCCAAAACGCTGGTATTTACTCATTGAGGAAAGCAGTAAGGAGACTGCAGCTAGATGCGCTGGACAAGTGGCTTGTAAAACGGAACAAAGCATGCTGGCAGAAAGGACAGGAACAGCCAGATTTAGGTGATGGCAAACAAGTAGCCTGCGTTGTAGCCTGTTCTGGGAAGGGATTTGCGTCTGGAGTCCTGCAGGCCTCCGCAGAGACATTATCTCATATCTTAGCCCCGTTGTATCATAGCTTGTCTATCTGAGCTCAAGCTGGGATTTTGATAACAAATAGAGCAGGTCCCTCATCAGCCGCCTGCTTTCATGAAGACAGTACACAGCCTCAGCCAGGCTCACTAATTAAACTGAAAGTCACTGTAGGGAAGTCACTGCTATACAGCCTGCCCTGCTGGAAAGTCAGCACAGTCATACTTGGAGCTGGGGCGGGGCAACATGGCGTCCTCTGAGAGCCTCCAAGAAATGTGGGGTATGATTAGGCACATCCGCATGCACATCAGCATAATGACAAGACCAGAGGTAGAGAGAAGAGATAAAAGAGCAAAAGATATTCAAATGAATCAGTGACATTTGAAAACATATCAAATTTAGTGAGAAAAAACTAATCCAGACATTTAAGAAAATCAATAATCATGAAGTAAGATAATGGCAATGAAATCTATAATCAACAAAAAAGGAAGAAAAATCTTAGTGGCAATAAAAGTGAAATAAATCCTCATTTATACAGGAACTTTAATAAGACTGATAACTAATTTTTCATCAGAAACAATGGAAGTCACATGACCGTGATATGATATTTTTGGAAATACTTGAAGGAGAAATGAACAACTTAAAATCATATATTCAGCAAAGGTATCTCAAAAATTAAGTGAAATGAGAACATTCTCAAGTTTTTTTAAAAAATTGATTTCAGTGCTGGTTTACTCACCCAAAAGAAAGTTTTCACAATGAGAACAAGTGACCCCAAACAATAACTCAGAACAAAAGTGCAAAAGAGGTCATTACATACAAATGAAGTTTCTCTCTTCTTTCTCAACTAACTTAAGAAAAACAATTCCATAAATAATATTCATCTAATTGCATTATTGGACCTATAGAACATAGAAAACTAATACATTTGCTAGTAATAACACCAAAGAATGCATGAGAGTAAAGTTATACTGGAAAAAGGGAATAACACCAGAGGGTAAGTTCAATCCAAAGGAACACATAAAGAGAACTGGATATAGTAAATAAAAGGTTAATATAGTATATGCATTTAATATCTACTTTAGCAGCTTCTTTAAAGTACATAAAGTAATTATAACAATGTAGTGTTGAGTTTGCAGCACATATACATTTGATATGTATTTCAATATATCAATAAAGCTATATAGGAGTAATATTTCCATGTATTACTGGAATTAAGTTACCAGAAATTTGAAGAAAATTCTGATTATTTAAGATATATATGATCAACACTAGTGCAAATCAAAAAAATGTGGAGAAAAATATCATTAAAGAAATGAATGCTACATTAGAAAACATTCACTCAAATGTATATATCCATATAATGGATATAGATAGGAACAAAGTACAGATACAGATGAATTCCCAACACGGGTGAACCTTTAAAACAATATGCTGTGTCCAAGAGCCCAGCCTCAAACAGACCACACACTGTACGACTCCGTTCATGTGACATGTCTAGGTAGGCAAATTGCAGTGAAAGAATGCAGATTGGTTTTCAAGCCGAGTAGGGATGGGATAATTTGGGGGAATATAACTAAAGTGGTCAGTGATTGTGCTGATAATTCACAACCCTGTGAATGTACTAAAAATCATGGAATTGTACAATTTAAATGTGTAAATTTTCAGGTGTTATATCTCAATATAACTGTTATAAAATTAGACAAATTACACATGATTTAAATATATGCAAGCTCAATAAATGTATCCTATTAAAAGAAACATTCAGCTTTATTTGAATAGAGAGATAGTTGCATGCTTTTCACAGGGTGTAAGGAGCTTTGCAGCGTGGTAACAAAAATACCTGAGATACATAACTCAGAGGAGGAAAAATATACTTGACTCGTGGTTCCATTGCTTTTGGGCCTGATGTGAGTGAGCAAAGCTGCTTACCTCATGGCAGCTGGGAAGTGAAAACAGAGGGGAAGGGACCAGGGTTGAGCAACCCCTTTGAGGGATCCTCAAATAACCCAATTTCCTCCCACTCAGCCCTTCCCCCTAAAGTGCCATCACCTCCCAGTTGCACCACAGGCTCATAGGGCCTCTATCATATGAGTTTTTGAGGGACATTTAAGGTCAAGACCATAACATGTGGCATTGTTAAAATAAAATGACCAAGAAAGGAGAAAAATAAATGGATGTGAAATACAGTCAAAGCAAAGGAAGCAATATTATCATCATACAGAGCAGATGCGAAGGTACAATGCACTAAATACGTTAGAAATTGATAGGTTTATTTGGGGGGGGCGGCAGAAATCGAACTCAGGACCTCACACTTGCCAGGCAGGAGGTGTGCCGCTGAGCTGTATCCCCAGCCCTGGAGAGTTTGTACTGATTCTTAAGACTTGTTAATCTAACAATCTCGCTGTAAAATGTGCAAAGCAAAAAAGCAACAAAATGATAAAACATAACAACAACAAAAATCCACACCTGTAATACCTGTACTCAGGAGACTGAGGCAGAAAGATCACCACAAGGTCAAGGACAGCCTAAACTACATAGCGAGACACGGTCTCAAAACCAAAAGAAACAAGCAAAAAAATCAAACACAATGAAAAATGGACATATATACATCCATGGTAAAATAAGTTCAGAGATTTTCTCAGAAATGACTAAATGAGGAGAAATTAAGATTTCAAATATAAAATTTCAATACTATCATTTAATAATAACAAAAGTGTAGAATCGCTGTTCTAGTGTTCCTTTCATCTAGATTCTTTTGAGTGGAATTTAAATGACGACAATGTGTATAAGTGATTAAATAAAAAGATTTGACCCTTTTTCTTATTTCCAATGCCAGAAATAGAGATGTGCTTGACTTCCAGCTCAAATATATAAACAAAGACAACATTGGCGACATAGTGGGGTAACAGCATAGCAAATCCTGTGTTCTAGACAGACTAAGTAAAGCCAAACTGTTTCAAAGCCTGAGTCACATAAGTTAGGTCTGTTATATGAAAGAGGAAATAATGATCTTTCTCCACTTAGGTCAGTTTTTAGAATAGTGGGTGGTTGACGGACAAATATACATGAATGGAGCTGTGCACTCAAACATGCACAGAACTGCTCACAGAATGTTTGCGGAAGTCAGTGGTGGGGTAGGACACTGAATATTCCATTTACGCAAATAGCGATCATGCAAGCTGCATGCTTGCACCGTAATGGACACAAAAAGTCCACAGACGTGATAAACTGACAGAGACAAAGGGATGATGATAGATAGATTTATGATAGATATAGGATAAATGACAGATGATAGATGGATGGATAGACAGGAAACCGAGCCAACCACCTGGAAAATACTACTATATTTCTCACTTCCGAGTACACAGGCAATGAAAAACAAAACACGTGAATGCATGAGTATGAAAGACAATGAGATTATTACATATGAATATGGGGAGAATACAGAGAGCAATATTCAGGGGAAATTTATGATATTAAATACATTCATTGGAAATTATACAGAAAACCAGAATCATTTCAAATAAATTAAGCATTCAATTTAAGAAGATAGAAAAGGAGCAAAAATTTTCACCCAAGCAATGTAGGAGGTAGAAAACAATCAAAATAATATCAGAAACTAATGAAATAGGAAATATACAAACAAGAAAAGTAAAATTGATAAAATGAAGCATCAAGATAGTTCTTAAAAACGAGACATACCTCTGAAAGGTCTTGAGAAATTAAGCTCAAACAGAAAAAAGAAAAAGTGACATGGAAATCCATTAAAGAATTTAAAATAAAAGATAATACAGTGAGCAACCCGCAGCCAGAATAATTGACAATTTATATTAAATGGACAGCATTTTAAAATATAAATCATTGTTATATTACCTGGATTGCCTGAAGAAATAGAAAATGCATCCTTTGACCTAGAAACATCCTACTATTGTGCTGGGAATTCATTCTAAAGTTCTAGCTAGAAATAGGCAAAATACCATATATGCAAGGTGAGCCAAGGTACTACTGTACATAGTATTTTTGTATTCATTTGGTTCCTGTAGGGAACCTTAGCCAATATAATAATAAACCTTCTGTAGGACACATCCTGGTAAAAGAGACAGGCTAGAAATAAGACTTAATTGTAAGATTGCAGATTTCTCCTCTCTCACCCTCCTCATCAGAGCAGATGACAGCTGAGAGAACTGTAAGATGCAGAATAACTTCAAAGTAATTCATAGGGCTGGGCGTGGTGCCACAGGCCTGTAATCCCATCACTCGGGAGGCTGAGACAGGAGGATCGTTGTGAGTTCGAGGCCAGCCTGGGCTACAAAGTGAGTTCAAGGCAGCCTGAACTGCACAGCGAGAACCTGTTTCAAAAAGACAAAAAAAAAAAAAAAATCATAGGAAAACCAAAAGATAAGGAAAAGAAACTAAAGACATTAAGTAAACCTTAAGCCTCTGACACCTATATCTCCTTTTAATTATTTTTATTAGCACGTATTTGCAGTACATAGTGATTCCCTTCATGCAGGAAGTTGGTATGCAATACACCCTAACTGATTTGACTCCCCCTTCATCTGCTTCCTATCTCCAGCTCTCCCATTTGGGAAGCTCTATCTCCCTCATTCCTATCACCCTTTCTTTATTTTTCTCTTTAGATTATTTCTACTTCAGGTTTCTCAGACAAGAGGAAACACATGATATTTACGCTTACACATCTGCTTTAACATTATAGTCCCGAAGTGCGCCCATGTTCCTACAAATGACCTGAAATTATCCTTTTTATCGTTGAATAGTACTCCACAGTGTATAAACACCACATTTTCTTTATCATTTCATTTGCTGATGGACATGTAGGCTGCTTCCAATATTTAGCTATTGTGAATTGTGCTACTATGAACATAGGTATGCACACATCACTATAATATGGCGCCTGTAAATTTTGCAGGAAAAAATCTAGAAGGGGAGTAGCTGTGCAGAAGTTTTTTAATTTAATATGATTCCACTTATTGATTTTTTTATATTATTTCATGTGCAATCGGTTCTGTTAAAAAAAGTTATACCTATGGACTTTTATTTTTAAGAGTCTGACCTATTTAGCACCCAGGTTTTTGATCCATTTTTGTTTTACTTTAGTACATAGAGCAAAAGCTATGTGTCTGCTTCAATCTTCTGCATGTGTTGACAAGTATATTTCCAATGAGTATTAAAGACAAGAAAAATTCTAGTGATACAGAATCTCACAGTAAAATAAAATATTTCTTTAATATTTATATAAAATTTTAAGATAAATATTTCTTTACATCAGTTCCCACTATCAAATATAACATGTCTGTCATTTTAATAAAAATTCCATGGCATATTAAAAGATATAAAAATTATTCTGAAGAAATGAAACAAGTATTAGAATCTAACTGAGTTATGACATAGGTATTGAATATAATCAGAAAAGGAAGTTAAAACAAGTAACAGAAATTAATAATGCTTTTGATGAGCTCATCAATAGACTGGACATACAGAGGAAAGAATCATTAATATTGAAAATATGTTAATAGAAACTTCCTGAGTCGAAATACAAAAACATGGAATTTAAAAATAAAAAAGACATTATTCAAGAACTATGAACAATTTTGGAGGGTACAACAGAAATAAAAATAAGGAGAATTAATAAAACAATACACTTCCAAATGCTTCAGGGGTGTAAAAAGACAACTCAATGGAAATTGGGAACCATTTTCAAGTAAAATAAGATGAAAATCAAATTATTAAAATGTGTGAGCTATGAACAAAAACAATGCTTAAAAATAAAGTTAAAATATTCAGTCTGTGTGGCAGAGCAAAAAAGATCTCTATCAAAACCTGAAATTATACGTTCGTATTATGGAGAATGAAGGACAAGTTAAGCTTAAAGCAAAAAAATCTGCATAAATAAGCAAAATTTAAAACAAGTAAAGAGAGAAAAATCAATCAAACCAAAATCTAGTTAATAGGTCTGGGGATATAGCTTAGTGGAATAAGTGCCTGCCTGGCAAGCACAAGGTCCTGAGTTCAATCCCCAGTACCACAAAAAAAAAAAAAAAAAAAAAGAAGCAAAATCTAGTTAATAGAACAGATCAACAAAATTGATAATCTTCTATCAAGGTTAAACAAGTGAAAAAGATACAAGATGCAAATTATCAATATCAAAGATAACATATTGATAAGATCATTCTTTCTGATCCCAAAGACATTAAAAGAATAATTGGGGGCACAGGGATATAACTCAGTGGCATGGTGCCTCCCTGGCACCACGAGGTCCCAAGTTCAATTCCCAGTTCTAAAAAAAAAAAGAATTGAAGAATATTGTGACAAATACATTTCATAAACTGGATAAAATTATCTTAGATCATACAAACTATAAATCACACTCAAGTAAGAAAAATAATCCCAAAAATTTTCTGTCTCTCTGTCTTATATTTATGATCAATAAATTGAAACAAATTAATTGGTATCATACTGCAAAAGATAAAACAATGCTAGAGGTTTTCTCTTATAAATTCTACTAAACATAAAAGAAGAATTAATAGCAATTGTCAATGATATCTTGCAGAAAATTAAAGAGCAGAGAACAGTCCTATTCTGTATCCTAACATCAAAACTGGTTTCAGGCACTACAAATAGGCCAAATTACAAACCAATCACTCTCATGCACACATATCCAATAATCATTTATAAAACATAGGCAAATCAAATCTAACATGCATAAACATGATTACACACCATAACCAAGTAAGATTTATAATAGATATGTGAAGCCAGCTTAACATTCAAAGATCATGTAATTCAGGACATCAAAAGGCTAAAAATGAGTTATTATATCAATTTATATAAAAAATTTATTTGATAAAAAATTGAATCATGTTTTCTTGCTAGAGTCACTTTTTTTTCACTTTAAGGGTTTCTTTTTTTTTGCTGTTGTTATCAATTATGTGGGGTTATATTCCCAGACAAACATTTATTCAATGAACAAAGACGCATATTTCTTTCTTCTCCAAATGTACATATTATATTTTCCTTTCTTGTCTTGTTGCATCAGGCAAGACGTTCATAATAATGCTCATGTTTTTTAATTCTTTCTATGTTCTAGAGAGAAGGCCCTGTCCAAGGAACAGCAAGTTAGGAATTTTTTAAAAATCTGTGGGATTTCTTTTAACTCCGCTGGTGATTTCTTTAGATGTGCAAAAACTTTTCAGTAAGATGAGGTCCCACTTATTGATTCTTTGAAGTATTTCCCTAGCAGTTTCATTTTTGTTCATGAACTCTCTGCCTATTCCTATGTCTTTGAGATTTCTATCTACCTTCTCTTTCAATAGATTTAGTGTTTCTGTTTTAATATTGAGATTTGTGATCCATTTTGTCTTGAGTTTGGTGCATCGTGATAGACTTGGGTCTATTTTCAGTCTTTGGCAAGTGGCAAGCCAATCTTTCCAGCACCATTTATTAAAGAGGCTATCTTTCTTTCAGTGGGCTTGTTTGGCCCCTTTGTCAAATATTAGGTGGCTGAGTGTTTTTCTGGCAGTGGCTGTATCTTCCAGTCCGTTCCATTGATCCTCAGGTCTGTTTTTAAGCCAGTACCAGGTTGATTTTATTACAGTAGCTTTGTAGTATAATTTCAGGTCAGGGAGGGATTGTGATTC
>PVLD010029015.1:0-18606 GCA_004027595.1 Dinomys branickii | reverse complement strand
GCAGTCTCAGAGCTGTGGGTGGTCTTGGAAACTATACCATATGAACTTTCCCTTAATCCATCTCATCTTGAGCTGATGGGAACTGCTTTCATTCTACCTCTTGTGGAGGTCATGAAACAATCTTCTTATTCACTTGGTTCCTCTCCAAAAGGCCCGAAGGTCCCCTTTCTTCGGCTTGCCACCTGCGCCTGCGTATTCTTGCCATTCTTTCTAGACTGGCTGGTCTCCTCATATTCAGTACCTTAAAATGATCTCTTGGGGTCCGTATACCTGTAGAATAAAGTCCTCGTTTCCTAGCAAGTGGGCACCAGCCCTTTGTGGCCCTACCAGTATACACTGCTTGCTAACTTTACAGTACTGATCGCAGATGTTCAAACACACTCTGATTTCTCTCCCTCGAGGACTGTGTTCTCTCCAAATACAGACCATTTCCTTGGTAATTCCTTCCTTCTTTCTCATCTTTTGTTCTCAGCTCAGGTATTAACTAGCAAACCTTTCTCTAGATCTTAAATTTAAGTGAAGTACACACTGTAGGACTCTTTCCCAAGTCATACCATCACACTTTATTGTCACTAGTTTTTTGGGGGCTCTTTGTGAGACAGTCTTGCTATGCAGTCCAGGCTGGCACTGACCTCATTTTCTAGCCCAGGCTGGCCTTGAACTCACAGCTACCCTTCTACCTCAGCCTCCCAAGTGCTGGGATTACAAGCATGCATCACCACACCCGGCCGTTGTCACTAATTTTTGACTTACCTTCTCCCACTTGTCCACAAGCTCCTGGTGGTCCTGGGAGGCCCATCACTAATCCACTTTGGAACAAAGGGGCTTGGCACCATGCCTGCCTCTTTGAGGGCGCTCCATTACTGTTCGCTGAATAAACATACTGGGCTCCCCCTTGCCGTGCTTCATGCTTCTGCAAGCTGCACAGACCGTCCACCGGAGCTCCAGCTTCCCCCCGGCAACCCTTCCACAAGGACTCTGAGGCTGACCCCTAGAGAGTGTTTCTCCTCTAGATGTTCTGCTGATAGACTCAGATGGGATGGGAGCTGAGCACTGAAGCTCCGTGGAATCCAGCAGGAAGCAGAGAGCTTGTCTATCTTTTCCACCTCTCTGAGGCAGGGCGCTTACTTCAAAGGGACAAGGTCAATAAGTAACAGTTGCAGCAGCATTAGCCAAGAGGATAAGGTAGAGCTACAGAAACCCAGGGAAAAGCTTCGTCACTAGTGGCGGCCCTAACGTGGCTTGGGCCAGGTGTTAGTCATCAATGTCCATGTACATCGCCCGCAGCAACTCCTCTCCAGTATTTTTTGCTATGGACAAATACTCTTTATATACCTTGTTTACTCTTATATAATGCATCTTCATTTTCTACTCATTGCCCTTCCACTGCTCCTATGTAGAAATCTGGGGGCTTCTCAGAGAAATCTGGGCAACTAGCCCAGCTAGATTCTTACCTGTCACTGGCACCAATGGTGTCCCTGTTAAGAAATGCCCCTCAGATCTCTGCTTTTAACTCAGCAGTGCATGAGCCCAGCCGTCCCATCATCCTGGTAGCTGCTTCTGAAAGTTTTCTTTTGTTTCAGGTTAAGGAGAAAGTTTTAAATGAAGTTCAGAAGAAAAAACTGCAGCTAGCTAATCATTTGTATGCTGAATACTAGCCCATCATGATTGGAAACAACCTGATAAAACAACTTATAATGAAAATACAGGAAGACTCTTAACTGTAGCGATTCTAATGCTCACCTCTATTATTATAATAATAGGGGTCTCAAATGGAGCTGTGGAGAACAGTGGCTGCCCCTGACTAGAATTGAACCAGAAAGATCAAGAGCGAGCCCTAATTGCCTTTCTTCTCAGATCAAACAATTGACTTAATTCTCCAGGCCTACACACTGAAATGTGTTTGAGGAGATTCAAATAGGTTACTATGGAGGATTAAGGTTTTCTCTGCAGATTATACTTTTATGCCCCGTAGTTCATTGCTTGAAGTGTTAAGTAGTTTTTGTCAAAATAAGCAGGCCTGCAAGGATTTTTTAGAGACTTACATACTCTTGCTGAGTAACTCAAGGGACATGCGTTCCCCCGCCCCTTTTTTTTTCTAATTTAATGGTGGCTTGGGGGTGGAGAGAAATTAGCCACGTTAAAGATTAGTTGAGAATTTCAGGAGCATCTCAGATAAGAGGAATACAAGTGTGGGAGTCTATTGTGTTTTTGTTTCTTAAAAATTGTTTCACCAAGGATGCGACTGAGGAAGCCACATAGAGAGAAAGGATTTGAATGCTTAACTGCCTGAAGACAAAGTCCAAAGGGTTTGTGAAATCCGACCCTTGGGGCTTCTCTGCAGTGTTGCCACTAATCTGTGTTATTTCACCAGCTCAGACTTCCTTTCTGCCTAAGGGGTTGGTGGCAAAATAAACTTTCATTTTCTTACAGTGGCACACTCCTGGGAAAGGGTACTCATCGGGAAGTCGTGGGGACATTCTGTCCTTGGACCCGCAGGTGGCTCTCGCCCGGCTGACTTCACCCCGTCAGTTGTTCTCGCAGATCCTGTGGGACTGCGTCCTGCTTAATTAAAAGCTTGCTCCCGGAATTTACCTAGGTCATTAACTGCATGGAGCACTAGTGATCTGGGCCCCCGCCCCTACTTTTCTGCTCTCCTGGGTCCATCACTGAGTAAAGCCACATTAAGAAGCTTAATTGATGTTGCCATGTTACACAACAAACAGCAAATGTAAACTGCAGACTAGATAAAGCCCCAGCAATGACTGGACAACCTCAGTGTGCAAACATCTTCCGGAACCACAGCACTTTTAGTTTTGTTCAGGCCTGGCACAGTCTCAGTTACATTTGGGGTCACCTTTCCGGTGTTTCCAGAACTCAGCTCCGTGTTCTGAGTCCTGGCCGGTGCCTGGGCAATTCTTCTGGCCTTGATCTGTCTATTCCTCTAGCATGGCTTGTCTTCATTTTTCTCATCTTTGTTCCCCATCTTCCCACAGGTAACAAATCCATCAGGGGACAGTGGTACTTGCAGTACTCCCAAACCACCAGCGAGGGCGCTCAGGCACCAGCTCATGCCTGGATATCCATAGGGTCCCCTTAAAATCTTTCTCCCCAGGGAGGCAAATTCCAAGGTATAGTTGAGCAGCAAGTTTGGGCATGAGGTCAGCCTGTAGAAAGCCACGTTGGTACAGGGAGAGAGAACCCCGGAGGGAAGGTGTAAGAACTGGAGGCCGCAAAGGGGAGCTGCTAGTTCTCAAAGGCTGAGATCACGAAGGCAGGGAGCCGGGGAGGCACTCTGACTGAAAAGGGATGTGGAGAGGCGGGGACAGCAAAGCCTAACTGAGGGTTAGGGGTCCCAAAATGTTTCCTGTTCGGCACTGCAAGCCCTGCCTGTGTTCCCTGAGAGTGCACCCAAAAAACACCAGTTGCTCAGTCATGGAAGTGAACGTGGAATAGGGCACGGTTGAATCCAATGCCAGAATAATCACGGGACAGAACAGATCACACAGGTCCAGCCAAATCTGTGTCTCATAGCCGTGGACCAGGCAGCTGGTTTCTTCCCATGCTGGCTTTCCACATCTCCCTTCTCTCTCTGTCACATTTCCCTCTGGGTCACCCCCATCCTGACAGAGACTTAAGTGGACCTCTCTGCTCTTTTTAGTCCCCGGGCATCACTCAGCCTTCTTTGTTTAGATAATCATTGCTCTGTTTGAGGCTCAGCAACAATTAAGTCCCTTAGGCGGCATGGCAGAGTTCAAATTGATGAGGACTTAGAATACCTTGGATGCAGTGCAGGATGAATGCTTTCAAACAGGTGCCAACAATCTGTATAAAAGTCCAACTAGTAAGTATTTTAGCTTTCGTGGGTCAATAGGCATAATCTAGAATTTTTTTTGTGAGACAAGGTCTCAATCTGTAGGTCCAACTGGCCTTGCACTCACAGCAGTCCTCCTGTCTCAGCCTCCCAAGAGCTCAGATTACAGCCATCGGTCACCATGCTCAGCTAACAATTAGAATATTATGTATGTACTTCTACAACAAGAGTGAAGACTTGGTTGCACAATTTTTATGGATAAAATTAAAAACTTTTAGACATTAGCATTTGAATTTCATATAATTTTCACATGCCAAAAAATGTTATTCTTCTTTTGATTGTTTTTCAACTACTTAAAAAGATAAAAACCATTCTTAGCTTGAAATGCACAAAAACAGATGGCAGGCTGGACTTGGCTCATGGGATGTAGTTTTCTGACCTCTCTGCTTTCAGAAGATTGAAAAATACCACCACCCGGCAAGCTGATTTCAAAGTGCCATGTTCCTGTCCGAGCCTCCGAAGACTTGACAGTGATGATCTGGGTAAAAATGCCTGGGAATCAAAGCCTTGGTCCCTAAATGAGCACCTGTGCTTCATGACAACATGATGGAGTTACAGAATTTTCTGCTTTTCTTCCCGATAATTAGTCTGCAGGCCCAAATGCCTTCATAATGAATGCTGGCATATTCCTTAAGCACATGCCCTTTATCTGAAGTCTGCACCAGGGACCACGGTGGTGATCTCAGGTGATCTCACGGTTTTATGGCAAACACATGGTTTTAAAAGCACTTTAACACAAGATAACTCATTCAATCCTCACAACAATGCAAGAGGTAGCCAGGGTAATGATTATCTCATTTTAAGATTGGAAAATATTAAAAAACCTAAAAAAAAGAACCCCACAGCTGCAATTTGAGTTGCTTGAGGTCAGGTGTCCAGGAGTAACTGGCAGTCAGACTACAGGATTTTCTAAAATGGGGACAGAGCAACAGAAAAGAGAGATCCAGTGCCTTGGTTAAGTAGGTAGACAGCCAACCAAGAAAACAAACAAATCTGTTAACATGAAAAGAACTGGTACATACATCAAGAGGAAAAACACAAGCCCCTGTTTGAATATCTCCAGAAATACTTAGCCTTGTTTATTGTAACCTAAAATCATATCTTAAGGTAAAAAAGGTCTAAAAGCTGAATAAATCTCAAAGATAAAAATAATAGACGCCAGGGTAATAATAAAACTTCTGCAAAATCGCCCCAGGCTGTGACGAAGGACCAGTAATGGAATGTCTTCTTAGAACGATAGGTGTCAAGAGCTTAAAACAAGTGGCAAAGAGAAAGTTAAGAAAATTGCAGAGCATAGGTTCAACATAAAGGAAAGCAGGGATTGGGACACAAAGCCTGGGACCATGACCCTATTGCACAGATCCGAAGGGGACCACAGAGGCTAAGACTTTAATGAAACGCAGCAGGTTAGTGGCAAAAGAGAACCCGCTACCTGCTTAGGGCGGCCTTCCTTCTGGGGAGAGGTCAGAGAAGCGGAACGGCCTGCTGCTACTGTAGGCTTCAAACGCAGCCCCGCAGTGACATCACACAGGCCCAAAGTCCTTTGAACAGTACCCTCAGCAAGTGTCACTTGGTGACAGAGCTGATGCCCTTGCAGGGTACTGGTTAAGAGCAAGAGCTTTGGAGTTGTGCTAATTTGGACTCAAATCTCTAATCCAGCTCTTATTAGTATGTATCTGTGGGAGTCTGTTTTTGTATATCTGAAACTTTATCAAGCTTAATTCAGTTGCTGCTTCACTAAATGAGATAGTGCGTATATGCGGCTTGGTCAAAAAATACAGTGAACGTTTAATTTTTTTACTGTAAAAGACACATGAATACCCCCTCACTTTGCACATACTTACCCCACTGTTCCTGACACTTCCTGAAGCAGTTCTGAAAGTACTTTCTTGTGAGTATCTTCAGTTGTGCTGTTTGGGCTGCTCTAGTATTCTGAACGGGTGAAAAATATTTAGTTTTCACAGTCATTTTGACTTTAAGGAAGAGCCCGAAGTCTCACAGGCCAGACCCAGTTACCACGGTGGGTGAGGACACTCCGTGTTCTCCCAAGCCTGCCTTTCTGTTGGGTGGTGCTTGGCATCACCAGTATTCACTATAGCTTTGCTCACACCTCCTAAAGACACAGAAGGGGACCTCCGCAATTGCCACAGAAAAGGGAAAGAACAACAGAGTATGTTCAAAACACGAGAGATTGAAGGCAGCGATCTTCTACACTGTAATTTTTAAAAATGAAAAGGTTCACTGCATATTTTGATCACCCCATATAGAATGCCTGCCACATAGCAGCTGTGTGACACACATGTGCTTCTGTCACCTGTGTTCTTTATTAGCCCCAGTAACCAAACCAAGTTGTCTGATGGCACTGTGAAGAGGCAGGTCAATGGCAGAAGAAAACACTTGGGTTGGAATTCAGAACAACTGGCTTGTGCGTCAAATTCTGACCCTGCAAGTGGTTGACCGACCTGAGGAAGGCATCTCACAGAGGCTGAGTTGCCTCGTGTTAGCGATGGTGTGCATAAAGTCTGTCTCACAGGGTCACTGGGAGGATTAAATAAGACAAGATAGCTTTATGGATCGCATTATTATGTAGTGCCACAACAATGCTCACAGCAGTATCTCTGAATGTACATATTTATATATACCACATCTCATTCCATAAAGGATTCGAGAAAAAAAGGGATTTGAGACATTCTTCATACCTCAGACAGAGCTCAAAACCCACATAAAAAAAAGACTACACAAAATAATGATCCATAAATATGAAGAAAAATGGGGCAGGGGTAAGTGAAAGTAGGAACAAAAGGGGCAGAAGAGATAAACATTCAAAATTATAGGTCAGAAAATTTCGTCTACTTTATGGCTCAAATTGAATATCACTTTTATCTCTAAATTTCCTTATGAAGGAAAACAGGGAGGTGAGGTTTTTCATTCTTGCTAAAAAAAATACGTACCTATCTTGTGCTCCCCTCCCCTCCTTTAACTCCCCTTTTCCTTCTTCTTCCCTCTCCTTCCTAGAAGCAGTAATCTGCAGTCCTTACCGTCATCCCACCAAGGGAAGCAAACACTCCTTACAGGTGAAGAAGTCGAGGCTCGGAGAACGTACACAGCTTGCCTAAGATCATCTAGTGGTATGCGGTAAGGCCGGCGTTCAGAGCCAAGTTGGAAGGCACCAAAGCCCTGGCTCCTTCTACTGCACTATAAGTAAAATTGTTTATCAGCAGCCTTCTTGGTCTCCAGTAGCCTGAGAAGCTGTTCACAGTAGTGTCAGCCAGGGACAGTCTTAGTGACCCCAGTGTATGATTCAGCTGGCAACTGCTTTCAAGGCAGAAGGAGCAGAATTACATACCGCCATTACCTCAGCGCTGGACAAGCAGAATCTGCCTTAATGGAAGGCAAGGGCTGGGGACACACAGGGAAGACAGAGGCAGGTCGTTGCCCCTGAACTCATAATGAAGACAGCAGAGGGCACATGGTGGGGGCAGCAGTTCCTTAAGGCTGCAGGGGAACAACGCTTGAGCGAGGAACAAAGGAATCTCATGAACAGTGTTTTTTGTTTTTTGTTTTTTTTTTTTTAACAAGAAAGAGAAAGGCAGGAAATTTGGATTTGGGTGGAGCAAAAACAATACAGAACATGCTCATCAGCAGAGTGGACTAAAAGAGAGGAAGAAAACAGGAGTCCCAGAGTCCCTGTTTTGATTCTGGTGTAGTAACTGATACCGCAACTTTGTTGTCCAGAACTACAAGTCATCAGAACTAAGTGAGGTCTGAGTTTACTATACAGTATAAAGAATATCATTCCCCCTGGTCTTTTTAATGGATCCATAAAGTCCTGAGTTAAGGGGCTCCTTCAGGCACCATCAGAGTGCTGTCTGCACCGGAAGAACCAACCCATCACTGCAGCCCAGAGTAAGCGACACCATGATTTTAACACGGCTTATGTCTCCCTAGGTGGTTATAGATTCCGTTAACATGGATTCCAAAGTGTGTTTCACAGTGGGGTTAGAAACAGATGCTGAGTGACCAAGAGGGCAATGTCTTCAAGCAATATACCTATAGTAAATGGGGCATCTAGTATCTAGGGCTTTTCTTCTAGTGCCTCTTGATCAAAGTTAAGGGCTCAGGACCTGTAGTGTAGCTCCAGGAAGGTAATTCTGCAGAGGCTAATATCACTTGGTTTACTTCTATGTTTTTTGTCAAGTTTGATCAAAAGATAGCCTTTATGTAGCATTGGATCATTTCATATATATGTATGTTAAATATACGTGTGTGCCATATATATATGTGTGTGTGTGTATATGTATTATATATATATATATATATATTATATGTATAATATTTGAAGTAACTATCCATGAACATCTCTTTTCTTAACCTGAGGTTGTGATAAGAATTGACCAGTGACCAGTGGGCAGTTTGATGCTATATTTTCCGACACTGTCTTATGTTAAAGAGAGATAATGTGTCAGATGATGATGAAACTGTCTTTGGAAATAGAAATTAAATTAATGGCAATTTAATTCTGTTTTACAAAATGGAAGTAGGCAACATATGCCATCTACTTGTACTGATGGCCACTGGCCTGCTGTGTGCAGGCTTGGTGCTGAAGAAAGCTGGAATTGTTCTGAGGAAATAGTTTGGGGACTTTCCTGGTCCTTGAAAAAATGATTAATTAAGCCTCACCAATTTTACATGATAGACCATGGGAAGAAGCTTTGGGCCTATAAACTTTTGGAGCTGTTGTTACTAGTTCTCCTCGATGACCACATAAAACCTGGATAATGTTCCCTTCGATGACACAGTTTTGATCAAAGCAGTTTGATACTGCCAGAATGCATTAATTGAAAGATGTACTTACTTTAGTTTCTAAATAAATTTACCTGTTTTATGAGATAATTGGATATGAACTAATTACATTTTGGACAACATCTGCCAAAAATGATTTTAGTTGGATCTTGTAATTAATTAACTAGGGGCCTCTGAATCAAAAGAGTGTACTCGTTATGGAATGTAATTTGGAGGAATTTGGGTCATAAACTGCTGGCTCTGAGGATACTGGGCTCTAGTCATGATATTTTAGAGTGGGAGTCACAACATGTAGGAAAAGATTCTAAATGAAACTCTTGCTTCTCTTTTGAATGTTAAGCATTTGAAGACAAGACCAGAGAAGGAAGACAAGCTACAAAACAAAAAGAAGCATGAGGGATATTTCCTAGGCCTAGTATTTCTCAAGTGAATTGGAATGCCATGTTAGTAAATCCAGAAGAATATGGACATTTACCATTTGCCACTCTATTAGCCAAAGTCTAGTTTGAGAGTACAGTTGTAATGGCTATGCGTTATATTCCTGTCCTCATTGTTCATGTTTTGTTGCTGTTTTTGCTTTGGGCTCTGCCAAGATACTGCTAATGTAATTAGAAATCTGAGGGTCTTTTCTAGGAAAGCCTGAAGTAGATGGTGGCTTGTAGGAGACCCCCACATATTGTCAGTAAACAAATGTTATCCTTTCTCTGGGGCTGCAGTGGGTTTCTAAGGAGTGCAGTCTCCCACTTATCCACCTCCACTTGCTGCTTTCTAAACTACAGCTCTGACACAGAAGTGCATGATAAAGAGCTCTGAGCTAAGCAGCCATGTGTTTAATCCTTTATCAGCTCTCTCCGATTCAATGTCTCCTCCTGATCAGGCTTTTCAACAGGTACGAGAGCCTGGTTTTCCCTGCTCTTTAGTGGAAAGTGTGTACTAAAACAGAAACCAAAAAGAGTATCTCAGGATAGTTTAGAGACATTGTTAGAGCCCTAGAACAGTTGAATTTAGAGTCATAATAAAAAAAAAAGTTCTAGATCCGGAACCTTGTCATTAGTTTAGACTCAAATATTGTATATCTGTGATAATAATTCTGAATCAAGAGCTGCCTAACTGACTGCTGTTTTTCAGGGCATCCATAATATGTGTTAAATTTGATTATAAATTGTAAACTCAAAATCAAATAGTATTTTAGCAGGACACAGATTTTATCAATGGAGAAAAGTAGGTTTGCATCAAACACAGACTAAAAATAAAAAGATCATAGAAAAAAGAAAAATAGTTTGATCTAAGAGTTACTAACCTGCCCAGGGTACATACAAAGTAAACATCTGGCTCCTTACAAAATACAGATCACAGGAGATCGGTGGGACCTGCATGAGTTTCCATTAAGAGGGAACAGCCCAGGCAGCATGGGAAGAAGCCCAGCACATACAGCAGTCTTGGAAAATGAGCTCACACAGAAGATGCCTCAGGAAGAGATGAAAGCTGGGCATAGATGTGGGCAGTGGCTGGGGGTGTACTGGGTGGAAACCATCTGCGCAGATCACCAAGCCCTATCTGTGTGTTTGTGTACATGGGAGAGAGACTGAGTTGGTGCAGAGAAAGCGGTGCAGGCAGCTAGTGCCGTTCTGCCTTCTCCTCACCTTTGTCCCATGTCAAGGCCTCGGGGACGGAGAAGTCCTCTCAAGCTGTGTGAATTAGGGTGGGATGACAGCATGACAACCCGTGCTGGGAGGAAAGCGTTGTTCTGGTTCAGTGTCCAAAGAATAGGAACGAGGGGTGTCAGCAGTGTTTAGGGTTTTCTGTTTTCCCATCTAGAGAGAGGTGTGTTCAGTTTCTGAAGATTTCATTAAAATAGATCTGCAGTAATATAATAGAAACACCTTTGGTGTTTGGTGGTTATGTGTCTGAGGAACGCAGCTCCAGTCCTGGCTCTGCTCTTACTAGCTATGTGACTCTAGGCAAGTGTGTAATGTTTTGCCATTTTTTTAAAAAAGCGTAAAAATGGACAGACCTTTTCATAACTGATATTGGTGGAGGCATGGCTGAGAATATCTGTGTCCCATCTGAGGATCACTGGGGGTTCCACTAACTGCCAACTTCTCTAACCCTTAAAGCTTATGCTTGGCCAGTGTCAGTTTCTGGGCAAGGTTCCTCTGACTTGTGAGGAGAAGGTGGTAACATCAGTCCTCAAATCAGGTCGCAGGAGCGGTTCCACCTGCCCTGCTGGAATTTGCAGAGGCCGCCACAGCAGCTGCTCCCGTGGGAGGGAACCACTTCGAAAGGCAGCATTTCCTGGCTGGTTATTATTTCTCATCATTTGTGAGTCTCAGTTTCCCTAAGCAAAGGACTGGGAAGTACAACAACCGCACACAGGGGGACCGGCCCACAGCTGCACAGAAACAGGGCCCGTTGATTCCGCCACATCGGGATTCTCAGCGTAGAGCTGTGTAGAGGGCAGATGAGGTTGAGGGTGCCCTCGGACAGGCAAGGCTGAAGTGAGCGGCTGCCGCTTGTTTATTCCTCCTCGGTGGGGCTAATAGAAGCTCTTCTTTTCCTTCTGCCCCCATCTCTTTGAGGTCATCTGTCTTATGTTGCCGTTGACTTAGTTTGTCTTGTGTTGGCTATGACAAAATATAAGATGCTGGACAATATATAAAGAAAAGGTTTATTTAGCCCATGACTCTGGTGGCTGGAGGATCCAAACAGCATGACTCTGGTGTCCTAACAAGGCCATCCCGGTTGCATCACAGTATGGCAGAGAGGCAGAAAAGGCTTAGACACTTGCCAAAGGGCAAAGAAACCAGCGGTGGGGGAGGGACCAGGCTCGCTCTTTTCATTAATAACTTGCTCTCAAAGGAACTAATTTCACTCCTACCAGACTTGACCCACTCCTCGAGAGAGCATTAACCCACTCATGGAGTGGCACCCTCATCACCTAATTACCTTCCTCAAGGGTCCACCTCTTAAACATTCCACCACCTCAACACAGCCACCTGGAGATCGAACCTCTACCACGTGATCCTTTGGGGGATGAACTGTATCCAAACCTTAGTCACCCACAATCTTGAGTGCAGCTGCTACCATCAACAGAAGGAGGAGGAGGGGGGAGACAGCCAGGCATTTCAGACCGTTTTGCCCCCTGAACCAGTGGAAGTGTACGTGAGACTCAGGGCTGACTGGAGCCTCTCCTAGTCCTGCATAGTAGAGCACTTGTTCCTGACAAGTGCCCGGAACTCTCTTTGGGTCCGTTCTCTGTGATGAGGGTCTTCCTGATCTTCACCCCAAAGCCTTGGCTGGCAGTGTTTAGTGAGAAGCTCCCTGGGTGCTGGCCAAGGTGCTGACCGTGGATGTGCGTATTCCAGGCATCTTCCAACAAACATTTCTGCTGCAAGGCAATGGAACTGGATGCCTTGTCCTGATTGGAAGACCCAGAAAATTCCTGCTTCATGGGAGAGACAATTATCCTGTGTTTATGGGGTCATCGCTGTGTTTCTGGGGTTGGGGCGGGAGGGAGAGGAATAGGTGCTCCAAGGGCAGTACATTCAATAGGAACATGAAGCTTTACTGGGAGTAGACGTACAGATGGGGTGGAAGTGAGGAGCCTAGTGCTAAACTATCTAGATAAGAGGTGAGGGTGATCTGTGAATCTGATTGGAGGCAGGAAATGTTTGAGAAGGATCATAGGAGCTGCCAAGATGGCCAGAAAGGGTAGAGAGTAGGGGCAAGACACGGTGGCATACAGGAGGGAGGAGATGGGGTTTACTGCTCGACAATGACAGCAATGCTACAGTGAATGAGAGCAACAGGGCTGGAGGTGGCTTGGTCAGGAAAAGTCTTCTAAATGGAGCATTATTATGAGGGCAGAGTGTCCCCAAAGGGCCTACTGGGGAAGGACATCCCTTTGTCAGTGCATAGTGGCTATTAAACTGCCACTTTTTAATGCAAAATCCTTATTGACAATTTAGCTGATAGGACTCTGCACTCATTCGGTAGAGAGTTAAATGAAATTCTAGACAACACAAAGTAAAGTGAACAGTACATGGCCTTCTGTAAATGGGAGTTCTGAGCAGAGAATTTTCACAAGTGGGATGGGAGGATTGGAGGAGGCAACATGGAATAGCTGCAGTATGGTCTGATTCTTGAGGTATGAGGCAACTTTGAAGAGGCAAATGTTGTAGGAAGTGAGCCCCAGACAGGAAAAGGCAACTTGATAAAGTTGTGATAAGTGTGTTCTTAGGAAAAATAAAGCAGGCTGGCCAGGAACACTCTGAAGGGGACAACAGAAGGTGCTTGGAGTATAGAAAGGTGGCCACAGTGATGGTCTTCCTGAAGAGCTGGCAGCAAGAAGGCTCCAATACACAATGGGTCAACCATAGATACTCAAGGTTACCTTAATTACTGAGCTGTATCCCTGGCCCAGGAAAAGCACATGGTTATAAGATAGAATTTATGAAATTAGTACATATAAAGAAAACAGTCAAAAAAGTTGGATTAGTCAGCATTAGAAGCCTAACAAATTAGGCTGTTGCCATCAATCCCCATGAGGGAAGAGGGAGTTTTATCCAAATGATTTCTAGTCGTCTGGTCTCTGGCAAAGCACCATCAGAAAGCTCAACTCGTTATTCATTGGCGGAGGCCACCATCAGAAAGCTCAACTTGATATTCAATTAGATAAATTATATTAAATGAATTAATAAATGGTGATATTAAGTATTTAATCCAGTTTTCCTTCTCTTTCTATATTTCCCAAGTGTTCTTTTGGATTTGCCTACAGAGAGAAAATTACTGATCACAGATGTTCCAAGTATTCTATTCTCTACCAGAATTTCTTATTGTAAAATTGTAAACTGTGATGAGCTCAGCTAATGAGAAGAACCTGCTCTTGAGTTCAGAGTTGGAGAACGAGATGCTGGATTATGGTCAAGTTACAGGCACAGCAGTCATCACCATGAGGCTTCTTCAGGATGACTTTGACATAGGTTGAGGAACTACCAGAAAGAACATGATTGTGGAGGGACTTAAAAGCAGGAGTGATGTACTTTGAGTTTATTCTGTAGATATTTGAGAGTGTGGTTTGAGTCACTGGGTTCTTACTGAGCACTTGCTGTGGGAAAGGCAGTGTGAGGGAAGAAGTGGTGAAGAATCAGTCTTCTGGGAAAGGCACAATGTAATTGGGGAGCCGCTCGCCCACAAAACCATTTATGATGAACATTGAGAGAAAGATAAAAACAGACTTCAGGGAGGAAATGATGTTCTAACTATGCATAGAATAAGGAGGATAATTTTTTTTAGTTGGGATGTCTCTGTGCTGTCCAGACTAGTCATGAACTTGTGGGTTTGCATGATCTTTCTGCCTCAGGCTTCTTGGTTGCTGGGACTACCAGCTTGTGTCATCATACCCAGGTAAAGGAAGATAATTTTACACTAGCAGAGGTTTCCATTTTAAAGTATTAAAGCCACATGAGGGATGCCAAGATACCTCAGAGCTGAAGAAGGGGGATGAGCCTGGGAAGAAAGGTTGGGCACAGCAGAGGCAACTTTGTCCAGTGACCCATCTTTTAAGTAATAGCACACAGTTCGTGGTTTGTGATAGAAGAGATGCAAATAGACTTTGTTTCTCTTTAGAAAAAAGCTCTGGAAGATCCCTGAATAGTGAACTAGAAAGCAGACATTTGCGAGGAGAAAGGCACGGGATATGTGCCAAGTGAAAGGTAAAGAATAGTCTGCTGCTATAACAAAATACCACAGATTTGGTAATTTACAAACAAAAAGGTTTATCTTGCCATAATTTTTGAAGCTGGACAATACAAGAATACAGCCCCAGCATCTGACAAGGGCCTTTGTGCTGTGTCATGACATGGCAGAAAGGTAGGCAACGTGTACAAAGACAAAAGTCGAGCAGATTCAGTCTTTGGTTTTAGTCAGAAACCCACTGCCCTAATGAGGGCTTTACCTTCGTGATTTAGTCACTGCTTAAAGGTTGAAATTGATTTTATTACAATGGCAGTTAAATTTCAGTATTGGTTTTGAAGGAGATATTTAAACCATACCAATCAGACAAAATACTAATCAGTTGAGTCTCTAGTCTCCTAGGAACACCTGTCCCTTTTTATTCATGCAAAATGGAGTCATTGCCTAAAAACAGCCTGTCAGAAGTGTGGTTAGGGTGCAAATGCAGCAGCCCTGTTTCCAAGCATGGTGGCTGGCAGATCTGAAAGGCTTATGCTCATGAATACTATGGAGGTGCAATGACCAACATGTGCTAATAATCTATGTGCATATCTAGGAAAATGGCGAGGCCACTTCCTGACCTCTGATGAGTAACATGAGGCACAATGAAGAAAACTGTGCTTGTTTCTGCCATGTTATCTTGAGGTGCTGAGGAGAGAACCCGTTAAATATCTACCATGCCGCCAGAAAGCTCAGGAGACCCAGCTAGGGCTGCAGCTCAGGGAATAAGTGTTTTCATAGAGAAACTGAGGAAAATGCAAACAACAGAAATGAGTATGTTTACCACAGAAGAATGCAGACTGAGCACAGAAGAGGGTCAAGGGTGCCAGAGTGCAACACCCTAGGTATATTGTTGAGAGAAGCCAGGGCAGGAATGAGAGGCATGGTCCACAAGGGAAGCAGATAATCACTAGAGCACTTAGATCCTAAAAGCAGTGGGGACAGAGTCTACGAAATAGGGGGGTTGTCAAAAATGTCAAGTGCTTGCAGAATATCAAGTACAAAAAGGTTCGAGATAAATAGTCGTATTTGAAGAAGAAAAGAATCATATAACAGACTTCTCCAGGTCTATACCCAGACCTCCTCCTACCCTTATATTACTTTTGGATTATAGTATTTCCCTGCAGTTTTGTGAAGAACTATTCACCACAATTTATCCCTTTCCAACTCCAAGGCAGGCTAAAGTGGGCGGGGCCAGGAAGGAGGTTGGGGGAATCACTGTCTGCTATTGCAAGTCCACATATTTGAGGCATGTTTTAACATTTTCACGTCTTAAGTGTCACCCAAACTTCACAAGCCAAAAACTAAACAACACTGACTACATATGCGTATGTGGAATGGTTTGGAACTATATCTCACTTTAGAATGCATACTATAGCATTGAAAAAATAGATGATTGGTATTATCTTATGTTGGGTTCACTTTTGAAAAACAAATTTTCAGGAGTGAAGTTTTTTTTCTACATAATGTAGGGATTAGAAAGTGGTACTACTGTCAGAGGGCTCAGAAATGCTTCCCTGTGCCAGTTATTGATCAATGTTGTTTGATGACCAAGACTTTAATTCCTATAAAGCTTAAGTATATGGGGGATCGATATAAGAATTGTCCATTTGAACAGCACGGCTTGTGCTTTTCAAAATGGCAGTTTTGATTTTCTCCACCAGGTTACTCAATGCCCTTCCTGTACAGATCTATGTGACTAATTTGGTTGATTTTTAGTAAGGGAATCTTTTCTTTTTCATAGGAAATTTGTATTTTTATCTTATTAGAAAACTCAAACTTTCTAATAGAATGCTTTCCTTTTCTCCTTATTATCAGCCTGAGAATTACACAATATCTCAGTGTAATAATGAGTTAATGTTGGTCTCACTGAGATGACTCCCAGAGAAATGTCTCGTTAATACATATTTGCTGAGTGACTGAGTGAATGGATTAGTTCCTTTTGACCAACTCAGTTCTACTTCTGATGTAAATGTCATATTTTTCATGATGTTTTAGCTTGCAAATTACTTCAGGTTATCTCAGAAGTAGACTGAGAATCTTGAATTTAATCTATAGTAACAATGGAGCAATCCATACCCACAAAAGTAAAATAAAGAACAAAAAAATGAGAGCTTTTTATTGTTCATGGCTTGTAATATAGGATAACTTGTAAAAGCCCAACCAATGGAATTTTCATCTGTAAGATGGGCCAAGAAGAAAAATCACCATTTTAGCATTTGGTGATAATCACCATTTGATTCAAGGAAAAAAGGTCATGGGAAGAATGTGGTCTTTGATGTTGGACAGATTATGTAGAACTTACTAGTATTGTGATGTTGGAAAGCTAAGTAGTTTCTTTGTCTGTAAAACTGAAGCAATCATGCCAAACATTTCCTAAGTGGTGTATTAATTAAATGTGATAAAGCATATGAAACCTTGGACATGTGACCAACATAGCTATGCACTCAGAAAACTTCGGTTTTCTTCCTTCCTTCCCTGTGAACATCAGCACAAGGAAATTCAGCTATGGGAGATGAAGAGCAGTCAAGGAACACTCAATTTTGTTTGCTCCTATATAATAAATTCATTTAGGGTTTGTAATTTAATGAGCTTACCAGAGAAAACAAAAACAACAGACACAAAACGTAGGCACCAAATCTCCCAGTTCTGTTATGCAGTCGAGACTGTAAAAGGTTGGTGGGCCTTTCAGTTTACCATTTGAAATCCGGTGTTCCTGAGTCCTATGAGAAGCCCACAAACCACTCACTCAGCTTCAGGTATTGACGTTCTCATGAAGAACTGATATTTTCTATAGGATTATTACTCATCATGACTGAAGTTCGATAGATAAATTAAAAACACAGCCACTCCTCAGCCCTGGAAGTGACTCACTGCACAAGTGGTGCTCTCACTTTATTTCAAGATGGGCTTAAAGATGCCCTGAATGAGAACGGCTCACTGTCAAAGGGGCCTCTGGCCCATTCCCAGAAGAATTTGTGGGCTGTCTAATAGAACTGCACAGACATTTGGCTGAGTGCTTTCTGGAGCTTGTCCTGCAAATTCCTGTAATTTGCACCAGGTCACTTGTTATCCATTTTAACTGACTGAACAGTTTGAATCACGGGTGTGAAAAGGCAACCGAAACAATAGTTAGCAAAGACCTTCCAGGAATGTGCTATTGCCACCATGACCATGTGCAAGCAGGGCGTGAACTTCAACCAGCTCTTCCCTTGGCAGAACACACACACATACACAGAGGCAGAATTTTTCATAGTAATTATTAGATATTATAAAAATGGATTCAAAATGTGAATCTTCAATATAACAAGATATCAAAGCCTAAGGTGGAAAATACTGCAGCTAACTGAAAGCAAATACCTTGCAAACTCATTTGGCCTCTAGCCTTGTTTTGAATATTTTTGGTGTTCTTTTTATATAAATTATAGTTTAAACAGTTCAGTTTTGCACTCTATCTGTTACACTGCAAATGTCGTGCTCAGGTACTTATTTTCCAGTTTAGCATTTCACTAATAGTCTGTTATTTTCCACCTAGGTTGCTTTGTGATAATCTCATGCAGAATTTCCTCCTATGTGGTCTTTTCTTTCTAGACGTGTCTTATTATCCATTAAAGAGTAATGAGATAAATATGTACCATCAAGTGACTACAGGGGAATAAGTGCCCAGCACAACCTTGCAAATGAGGCCGTGCTCTCTCACCTGGAGAGCTTTAAAATATGTCCACACTGGGAATAGTTTAAGGAGCTGGTTAGGAAAAAAAACCTTAGTGTTTCATATATGCAATTCTCACAGGAGTTTTTTTTTTTTTTTTCTTTCTGGTGTTGTCGTTTATTTATTTTTTTTTAATTTTATTTTAAAGACAAAAGAATGGAGACATATGAACCAGAAAAGCCATAAACAATACAGAAAATACAAAGTTATATAGAATATAGTAGGGAATTAGAACTGGATGTTGTATTACATAGTTATCTTCACATTAGTTAACACAAAAACATTTACCAGATTATAGATAAGATAGTAGGGAATTTGCACTGGATGCTGTATAATATAAAGTTATCTTCATTTCTGCTAGTACAAAAACGACTGAGGAAATACAGAATTATAGAGAACATAGAAGGGAATTAGCTCTGGATGCTGTCCTACATAATGTTACCTTCATCTTTGTTACTCAGGTTACACAGATGATGGCCCTTTT
>PVLD010029014.1:0-18607 GCA_004027595.1 Dinomys branickii | reverse complement strand
TGGCGCAGTTTGTCCGAGTAGCGCGTTCTCTGTCGGGTTCAGGAGCTGAAGCCGTTCTTCCCTCCGCACTCGCTCTCTCGGCTGGTCGTCTTCTTCCCGGAAGTCCTCATTTCTGTCTTCATATTGCTATATTTCATTGTTTGGGTGGTAATCCTCTGGGAGGTTCTCTCTCTGCTGCCTACCCGGTCGCCATCTTCCCAGAAGTCCTCCAGTGGAATGATTTAAAATGTTTTGAATTTGAGGACTGCAAAGATGGAGAAGAGCAGAATTTGGTTGATAAGAAGGAACAGAACAATAGAAAAACTGGCCTGAGGACATCCCAAGAACCAGGAGAACTCCAGACTTTGCAGCCTCAAAATTGCAAACACAAAAGAATTTGCTTTGAGAAGAAGGTCCCCCCAAAGCCTCAGGTGGTCATAGGTGGGGCTTTTCACAGGTGTCTGGTTCTAGGGTGTGTGATGCTGGGATTAGATTGTGTGATGCCTAGGGCGGGTGGCCTGGATGCAATATAAAGGGACAGGCTGATGCTATTTCTTTGCTACTCTGCTGCTTTGCTGCCTTCTGCCCACCATGAATTTACTTCCTCTCTGATGTTCCTCTGCCCTGCCACCCTGCCTTAGAGCCAGCTAAATATGGACTGAAACATTTACAAACTGTGAGCCAAAATAAACCTTGCCTCTTTTAACTTTGGGTGTTGGGTATTTTGTCTCAGCAGTGCAAAAATTAGACAGGTGTAGAGGAGAGTCTAGTTCTGCCTAGAGCAAGTAAAGAATGCTTCAAGGAAGAAATGACATTTGTATTCAGTCCAGAATACTGGATAAAGGCAATGACAAATATGTTACTTGTCTGTACCTAAATAAAGCATTTGCTATAAAGTCAAAATATTAGTCTCAGAAGAGAAATTCAAAATTAATGCAAATACAACATAAAATACATGGATTTAGAACTGAAGTCAAAGTTTAACTCTACTTCATGTGGTTAATACATCCAGTTCGTCACTTTAGTTAATGTAGTTATGTTTAGTTAGTATTACTGTAGGTATCATGGTTACTGGGGATCTACAGACAACCCTCTAACCCAATTTCTTGCCATTGGCTTTAAGGAGACTCAGATGGAAGAATGTCATTGGCTGAGTGCCAACCTAGTGCCCAAAGGAACAACTCTAAATGTACAGCCCCTACCCATGTATTGTCACCATTACATTTTTGAAGAAAAGCAGGCATTGTTGGGACAGTGTTCTAGGAAATGTCTAGTTACAGGCTTCAGAGTAGGGTACTGGGAAAGAACAATCAGGTTTCCCCAGAGAGAAAGTTTGACCATGTGTGACTCCAGATCTACAGCCCACTAGCTTATCCATGTTTTGTTCATTATGTCAGTAACTTTGAAAAAGTTCCTTCTCCAAACATCAGATTCCCCCAAACTGAAAAAAGATTGATAATAATGCCCACAATTTTTCAGAAAGTTGCTGTAAGAACTGACTATCTTCAAGAAAGAACATTAATGAATACTGTTGTGTAACAACGTTAGTCTCAATAGTTCTGCCAGTCAGTCCCTACTGCATATCTCACCTCCAACACAGGCCCTCTCTGACTTGTCCTTTCTGAGTTTCAATTTCTTCATCTGTCAAATGTGGATATCTGTCTGTATATGTTTTTGGAGGATCAGAAGACAGAATGTGGATGAGAACAAACTTACGATCCAAAAGGCTATATCACTGACCTGTTATGCAAAATTCAGCAATCATATTTATTGATGCACTGAAATGCTACAGTATTGGTCGGTAAATACCCTCTGACCAATCCTCTATTCTGTCTTCCATAACATCCTGGACACTTGTATTCCTCAGACCTCTTCCCACAACATTCCCCACTCACAAGGACAGTGTTAACATCTGGATGAGCAGTGGCCTCTGCTCCAGCCCAATAGCTGGATTTAAGTCTATATTTTGACCATGATCCCAGTCATCAATATAGGAAAATCTGTTTCCAATTGCAAGATCTATTGTGGTTCGTTTATTTCCTTGTTCAAAGAATAATTAGTTAGAGAGACTTAATGCAATAAATAATGCTTAGTTCAATGGTTTCCTATTGGGTCCAGGCTGGCTACAGTTCATACTGGTCACAGCAGGTGACCACCTTCTTTTCCCGCTATTTATACCAGTCTGATAGAGGAATCTTACCTATTAGAAATATTTCTGGAACTATGAGAACAGTGTTGCAACAAAAATGTGGCTAAAGAAGCTAGAAATATAGCAATAATTATAGAATAGAATGAGAGATGGGGTAGGCAGGGAAGAGAGAGGGGGAAAAAAGCAGAAGAGAAAGAAGGAGAAAGGGGGAAAAAGACAAAACGATCAGAATTCAGAAATGCTGCAATACCGTAGAGGAACCTAGAGTGCCAGAAGTTTAGTAGAGACTCAAACTGACAAAGAAAAACAGAAAAGATAAGAATTCATTTTATACCATGGCACTGAAGGGACGGGAGAAATGCAATTTCACTCTATTATACAAAGGCCAGCTGGATGGAGGAAGGAGGCATAATTATTTGTTTTGATGTACTTTGAATGGTTCACCTTGCCACAATAAAATAAATAAATAAATAAATAAACACACTGAAGGAACTCTCATAAGGGCCACAAAAACATTTAAGATTATGCAAACAGTTCATCAAATACATTTTCAAAGAATCTATACTTCCTAAAGATTGAGAACTATTATGAGCCTTCAAAAAATGGTGGAAATTGAGAGTTCTTTTTTATTTCTAGTTCTCACCTACAAGAAATTCAGAATTAGGTTCACTCTTTTCTTGAGATTGCAAACTGTTCCCAACAGAGAATTTGTTACTCTGCTAAACAGGAAAGTAGGATCAACTCTCATTTGCTTCAGATCAAGAAATGCACCATTCACACTGTATTATCCTTAATATGTAAATTAATGGTGGTCTTTACTTGGTAGTATTTTGTGCTATTTATTTTTTATGTACTTTTCTGTGTTTTTTCTAAAAATACTCTGTTCATGAGTGTGTATCACCTTTGCTATAAGAACCTTTAACTTTGTTGCATGCATTTCTTTGGCTACATAGTTCAAAATAGTTTTACTATGGATTATGAGAAAACCCATTCTATCATGTAAAATAACCATAATTGACCTATAAAGGAGAAAGATATGAGTGACTGTGTATTTTACCATGTTTTGTGATTCTAAAGTAATACTATCTGAAAGGCAAAGATTCCATATTTCTTTCTAGTCCTGGGAACTGAACCCAAGGTTTTGTACTATGTTACATCCCTGATGTTTCTCTTATTTTTTATTTTGAGACAGGGTCTCACTAAATCACTAAATTACCCCAGCTGGGCTTGAACTTGCTATCTTTCTGCCTCAAAGAAGGACTATAGTTATTAGCACTATGGTATTATTAGAAAAACTCGGTTTTAGTATTAACCTACTGATCACTTTGCTAATTCTGGGATTACCTGTGTGGGGCTTTTCTCTCGCTACCAATGCCTTTTTTGTAGTAGGAGTAGAGACAGTATCTGATTTGCTCATTAGAGTTGATTCAGGATTTGGTTTGGTAGCAATCTGAGCTAAAAGTAATGATTTCAGGCACTTTCCAATCTCATACAGTAATTAAGGGAAATTATTTAATCTTTTTTCCCTTTTAAGAATTTCTAATATAAAAAGCAAACAGAGAAATATTTAATTTTTAAAGTGTTATTGTGGAATGGGAGTAATTTACCAAGAATAAAATATCCTTAACTCTTTCTATTCAAACCCTGGTTCGTCTCATGCTTCCTTAAGAATGATGGCACAATGGCTAAGTTCAGAATCCAGTTACAGACCTTGGCCTTTAAAACCAGTGAAAGTGTCACTGATGTCATCATTATTTTGTAAATTCTCTTTTTGACTCATAGCACTTCTCTTTATTGCATTAAAATTTAATCACTTATAATCCATCTCATTTCATCTCACCCTTAACTCAGAAAAAAGAGAGAACACTAAAAACCGATGATTGCAGAGTTGTAAGATGACAATGCCCACCTGTGAAGGAATCGAGGGTGCTGATAACAATCCACATATTTTACTGCATGGCAGTCCCTAACTAACACCTTTTAATATCCTCTAGTGCCATGGCATGATTTAAGCAGAATAAACAAATGAAAATAAAGTGAAAGTTGAGTCGTCCAGTGAATTAATTCAAAATTACTCATTGTTATTTCTCTGCTAAACAGAGGTAAAGTATGACTGTGGCTTGGTTATTCAGAGCTAGCAAAAAAAAAAAAATCATGATTTTAACCTTACTTTTCAGAGTGAGTTTTATACAGAGGAACACTTCCGTCCCCAGTTTAATGGAACTTTAATTCCAAGAATCCATTTCACAAATCCAGAGGCTCACATATTTTTCCAAGAGAAGCAGATCAAAAACTGTGCTAGGCTCCATACAAAATGATACAGTATTGGTTAAAGTGTCATAAAGTACAAGCTCAACTGAATAGAACAGTACCTTCATTTTGTTATAAAAAGGTCAGTGTATATGCTTACTGTCAAAGTTTCTGCATAACTGAACCACAGGCTAACTTGAGCGGGATCAAAAATGCTAAGATTTGCAATAAAAAAAATTAATCTTGGCTATGTCCTTAAAAAGAGCCAATTTAGCCATTTTAAATATACAGTACATTACAAGAATTACAGGAGCACCAGGATTGCAGGCGCCTTCCATTTCTAATAACAGCCTTTGTGGTTAATTCTCCTGAAAATGCAACCCTTTAAACTAATGAAAAATTTGCAGAATCATAGAAGTTTTTTTTTTCAGCATGCAGATTAGTTTAGGTAAGATGCAAGGGATACTTAAATCCACAAGTGAAAGCTAGTATGATTTTGGAATAGGAACTCTGCAGTTAACTTCCTAATTTAAAAAGTGACATGGTTCTTTCACCTTGTAACTGTAATTAAAAGTTTAAGAAATTAATCATTTGCTGAGTTGATTGTCAGCACTTGATAAATTTTGATTCAATTTTAAACACTTGACAAGGTCTCACATCTTAGGAATTAGATGAAAAACTGTAATGGCTTGATGATGGTAGATAGAAGTGGTAATACTATTGGAGAGAAGGAAAACAGACAGGAGGAGAACAGGCGTGGAGGGTATTGCAATAGTTCAAATAAAAATTGAGAGTAGCTCCTGGCAGAAAGGTGCTGGAAGAAATGAATTTAAAAGACGGTACATCCTGATAAACCCATGAAAAGTTGAAAATATTACAAACTGAAAATGGGTTTAACATACATCACCTACTAAAATCACAGCTTTGCAACACAGCCCACCAAAGCATAGTAACTGTTCACTCTGGTGCTCCAGTGGCTGGCTGGGAGCTGTGGCTGCCTGCCACTGTTGTTTCCCAAGAAAGTATTGTACCATGTATCACTGGCCAAGGAAAAGATCAAAATTCAAAATGCATTTTCTACCAGATGCATATTGCTTTGATACCACCACAAAGCTGGAAAATCATAGGTCAAATCATTATGTGCTTAGAACCTCTATCTAGACTTTAATGTTTCTATGCTCAGTTTGTGGCTTCAGCCGGATGTGCTGACTTCTTGGCTGGTTTCTGCAGTTCTCTGAAAGGCCTTTTGGAGCCATTATCATGTCTCTGTGGGTAGATGAGTCTGGGGCATCCTGTTCTGCCCTCTCGCTCTGTGATCAAGCTTCCACTTTTTAGTCAATAGTATTTTGCATCAATTCCATTTTATTTTTAAAAGTGTGGATTTAAAAATACAAATTTGATTTTTGAAATAATAAGGAAAAGTCTTTTATTTCCAAGAAGGAAAAGACATAAAAATCTCTAATTTATAATGCTATATTTTAAATTTTATTCTAAACTACAGCAAGAACCAACCTATACTCATATATATAATTCTCTCACTACCATGACTTTTCCCAAATTATTAAGAAAAGCACTTTGCTATGGTATAAGAAATAAATCAGCAATGCAAACTATCATGGAGCAGACATCTACAATGTCACTTACCTCTCTAAATAACACAAGTTGTGAAATGAGCTTTTGACTTGAGTTTCACTTTTTTGTTTCGCTCTTAGGCATTAGGATTTTTGTCTTCTTATGGGATAGGAATGGAATACAATCAAGCCAAGGTAAAGTCAATACTATAGTGGTTGTTTACTTTTTTTTGGAAAAAAACTAGTTTCTTTAAAAAAATGACACTGAATAAAATCTATTCTCCAAGTAAAGGGATTTATTTTACCATGGTGATTAAAACCACCAACTCAACACAGAAATTTAGTGTTCTTCTACTTCAGCCTTCTTAAAGTGTCATTATTTCAGGTTCCTGATTGAAGGTAAATAATACCTATCTTACAGGGATTTTATGGTGATGAAACATTGTATACAATGGCCTTTTCACAGACACCACAAGCTGGTAAGCCTACCAGGCAGCTTGCTTAACAGAGTGGAGTAAACTTTGGTATTTATTTTGGAATATTTTAATATTCACTGCTAGGCTATTATACTTCTGGGGTCTCTCTCCAAAAGAGTTAGAGATGTCATCGTACAGTGACTCATGCATATTCCTGTCTACCTCAGGTCAGGCCCTAATAACTAAATCTTGGAAGTAGCCTGTATGTCCATCAACAGATGAAAGGATAAAGAAAATGTGTCATTTATACACAAGGGAATACTGCTCTGCTATAAAGAAAGATAAATCTGAGTTATTTGTAGCAAAATAGTTACATCTTGAGACCATAATGTTACATGAAATAAACCAGACACACAAGCTTAAATATGGCATGTTAGCCAAGAATGGTGGTGCTTGTTTGTAATCCTAGCACTCTGGAGGCTGACGCAGGAAGATTGCCACAAGTTCAAGGCCAACCTGGTCTACGTAGTGGGTTCAAGGCCAGCCTAAACTACACAATGAGACCCTGTTTCAAAACCAAACAAAATAAAACAAAAGCAAAGCAGAACACATGATTTTTCTTATATGAGAAATCAAAAATATATAAAGCAAAATGGAAGATAATAGGAAACAGGGAGATAGATCTTTTGCAGAAGGAAAGAGGATCAAGAGATGGAGGGCGGGAAAGAGGAGAAAAGAAAGAAATGGAAAAGAAAGAATTGAAATGTGTTATGTACATGTACCAATTCCCCATGATGACCATAGTAATTGTGTACTTCAAATCTATGTACTAATAACATAAAATTCATTGCTGGGGTACAGGCAAAAAAGTAATAACTGGCTTGACTTTCAAATCTGGATAACCAAAAAATTTTTTTTAATTTTAGGCACTGACATACTATACCTTTGGAAGTGCTGGAGGAAGTATGATGTCCCAAATGATTTTGGTTTGTAAATTAAATATTCTTGCACCATAATAGGTATATTATTAAAAGAGATTATCTGAATATTAAGAATGCATATACTTGTGTTTTAGGGATACAGATATTTGTCAGGAATCAACGTTCTACCTGATTGTGAAACTGCCCTAAATCACTACAAGAAAGTAGCAGATTATAGTGAGTCATCTTCAAAATTTATTTTAAGATAAACAGAGTTGGGTCTGGGAGTGGATAGTCCAGGGATAGCGTATTTCCCTGTCTTGTGCAAAACTCTGTGCTCAATCACCAGCACAGCCAAAAATACAAACAGCCAAAAAAACAACCTTGCCAATCAGTTTTTAAAAATCAGTACTAGAAGACATAAATTTATGGTGATATTAAGTCTCTACTTTTAGTATCTGCTATAATACAATTTTAATGCAATTATGAGTTTCTGTTTAAGTTATTTTTCAAAAAGTTTTAAATCTTACACTCATCTTTTCTTTTTCTTGCTATATATTCCAAATGTTTCTGTTTTATTTGTTCTTACAATGTTCATTTCTGAAATTCAGAATGAATAAATATTAAGTACTTCCCATAAGTCTAGCATTTAAAATATGAGATAGTTTGTTAATTTTTCTAATGAAATAAATACAAGGTATATATTGTGGAAAAAATCTATCACTGGCCTTGAGAACAATCCAGGCAATCATTATTCTGTTGCCCTGTCATTGCACTACAAAACCTGAGCATAAGGCTAAAATATGTTCTGAGGATCACTCTCAAAATTGTATGTAACATTTCATATTACAACATCACTGAATCAGATTTAAATAAAAGTCTTCCAAGAAGCAAATAAGTCACTTGTTTAATTTCTGTAATAATAATAACATCTAAACATATACCTGTGGAGCTACACAGATTTGAGGAAAGGAGGGAAAAAACCTACTTTTGAATTTAAGATGTCTCACAAGATCACTTTCTACCCTTAAAGAATCTGGAATTACCATGTCAATATATGAGTGATATGTATATGGGTGCAAAGCATAACTAGTTTCCTTGCATTTTTCTCAGGACCAAATGAACAAAAGTCACAAAGTTCTATTCCACATGGATCTCCCCTGTTACTAGAACAGATTTCTGCAGATTTAAGCAGAATAAGCCCAATAATGTGATAATGTTCCAAGTTGACTCTTATCTCCTGCAGTCTGTGTTTCCTCATTATTCTCTGGCTTGCTTCTATTCACAGTTGCTGACAAACTGGAAAAAAATGAAGGCATTCCAGTGGAGAAAGTGAGACTCACTGAGAGACCTGAAAACTTGAGTTCTAACAGTGAGATTTTGGATTGGGACATATACCAATACTATAAATTTTTGGCAGAGAGAGGAGATGCTCAGATACAAGTAATGTATACAGATGAGACTGAGTTATTAAAATGTGCAAATTAAAAGGGACTTGGTCCTTTTGGATTAGCAATGCCCCCACCTTCAGTGGGAAAAGGAAGAGACGTTCTCTCCTCTTTGCTGTCCTTGTTTTGTCCCATCACGTGCAGTTCTTGCAGCTTACTGGAGAGCCAGTTACCATAGTAATGGCAAGGTTTATTTCTGAAATTTCTTCCTGACACATTAATTTTTTAAAACCTTAGATTTTAATTACAGAAAAAAAGCAATACCAATTACTGGCTTTAATACAGATGAACTTCTACAAGGATCCCGGGAATGAGACAGCATTTGTGTGATCTTTGTGAGTCAAGAGCTAAAGCCCCTTATGTTCCTGTGCCCAGGTGTCATTGTGTATCAGCCGACTGGCTTCCTGTCACTGAGCAAGCCATATGCCCAAGAGCAACTAATTACCCAATAAAATATATAGTCTGGAATGTTTCCCTGCTTCTTTCAAAACATGCCAACTGCATCAAACTAAATCAATATGCTATAGTAAAATCATTAAGGAAATGCTTTCTTTTCTTTAAGTTAATATTGCTGCTAAAGCCATTTTTAAAAATTATCATCCCTAGGTATCTCTTGGACAGTTACATCTGATTGGGAGGAAAGGTCTAAATCAGGATTACTATGTAAGTCAATCTTACCACTCAGCCACGTGGGTGGGGAGGGAGGCTGCAGAGGCAGCAAAATGTAAAGAGAAAGGGAGGTGGGGAGTTTCTAGGCACAGTCTATGGTTACTTCCTTGCTCACATCTGCTTCCTAGCTTCTGGGGGAGAACAAAGTTCACCAGAGGGAGCCCTTCCCTGCCTGCTTTCCTGTGTAAAGCGGTAGGGACCTCTGAGGGACAGCTGGGGAAGGCAGGGCCTACACAGTCAACAAAACCCAGCACCTTTTCCCCCTTACACACCGTGGGGCTGGCGTTAGGCCAGGAGAATACCTCCACCCTCAGGCCTTGAGCACCCCCTTCCCTAAAGACCAGCTGTTGAAAGTCCACCTGGGAGGTTCCTGCTAAAGAACCTGAGGACCAAGTTCATCCCTGTTTGGTTAGATCAGAGGCTAGACTGCTTTTTAATAAAAGAAAAAAAAAAAAGACATTAAATGTGCTTATACATCTGCAAAACTCCTTTTAGTTATTTTGCTAAACTTTTCCTTATCCCAGTGAGGTTAGGGGATTAATTACCCACTAAAATTTATAGCAGAAGAAAAAAAAGAAGAACAAACCTGACCTAGGAAGGATCCTCCTCAGGAAGATGCCAGCGCCATGAGTTTTTGTCTAGATTCTGGTTGCTGTTTTCAGGCCCTAATCACCACAGACCTGGGGGACTCTTTCTACAAAATGATTTTGTAGCTCTGGCCATCTTATAGTAGCCAGGCACTTACTGTCTCAAGCTCTATTTCAACATAATCCCAGCAGCCAAGTGATGGAAATTACTCCTTTACAAGGACGTTACATAAAAGAACGATGTTATTATTTCCCATTTTATCTTGTATTCTCATTTAATGAATATGCCTTTTGTACTATAGTTTGTATTTTATATGAGGTACAGTAAACATCAGGTAAATGTCAAAGATAATTTCATGAGGTGCGATGAAAAGGTAGTAATTTAAATAAGCACATGCCTCCCAAGACAGCTCAGCTGAAGATTTTCAGATTTTTTTTAACCTAATCGTAAGCAAAGTCTTAGCTGCTTTGGTGGAAAATTCTGAATTCATCAGTCCGGTGTCAGATTTCAGCCTGCAGTGAGTTTCTCATGTTAATCACAGGCTGCATAAATGGGAAGAATTTCTCATTTCCTACAAACATGACCTTGGACTAGGTGTCAAGACACCCAAACCTGAGCTGTAAGAATGACAGACCAGTCTTTGCACAGTATAATAAATCTCCACAAAATTATGTACTTCCAGGGAGGCCCAGCCATCATGCAGACTAGGCGTTTGCTGGGAAGGGTGAAGATGAAGTCCAAGCCCAGGGCCAGCAGTAAGGGATTTCAGGACCACAGGGTCAGCAGCCATGCAGCGGGGCACCACCAGGTGTCCAGGTGGGCTCTGCAACAGGCTCGTTCATGGAAAGATTTATTTGTATGTGTTTTACAAACAAGGAGCTGAGGCTATGGAAATGAAGTAAATCACTACAAGGTTCACAGCTTGGAAGCCAGGCTGTTTAAGAGGTGGAATTTGAGCTCTGGTCTTCAACACTCAAAATGTGTACTCTTTCTGTTAAATTGTATTTCATTCCAGCCCTGCTCCTCCCAAAAACTGCAGCCTTTAAAAATCATTCTCACCATTTATTAAGGAAGACGAAGGAAGGACATGATCACTAGGTTCCTTATCTCTACCTTTCTGACAGTAGGTTGGGCCTCCTGTTTCCCATCCAGATATTCCAAGAGGGCGAATTTAATTCCTGAACAACTCCAGCAGCTGAGGCTTCTGTTGCCTTCAGCCTAATGAATCTGACTTGATGGGAATTGCAGTCAAAATCTTAAACCTTAAAACTGATTGGCTTATGTATCATTGAACTTAGTCTATGTAGTGAGCCACTTCCAAACTTAGATGGCTTTAAACAATGACAGTTTATTCAATTCTTGATTTTAGAAAGCCAGCAGTTTTGGCTAGGCTCCAATGAGCAATTCTGGTCTGAGCCAGGCTCAGTGAGTCTAAGCTAGGCTTGCTCATGTATCTGTAATTAGGGAGCGGGAGCACTAGCCAGAGCTAGCTGGTTTGTGATAGCTTTGTCCATGATGGCTAGGATGATCAGGGCTTCTTTCCATGTAGTTTATCTTCTAGCCAGCTGGTCCTAGAATTTCACACAGCATTGGAAGGTTCTAAAAACACAAGAGCAGACATCTCTTCAGGCCTCATCTGAGAATTTACAAGTCACTTCTACCACAGCCTTTTGGCCAAAGAAAGTGACAAACTAAGCAAGACAAAACTGGTAGGGAACTGGACTTCTCTCCATGGGAGGGAAGGGTCTACATCTCACAGGGGTAGACTACTGTGGTCATTTTTGTAAGTCAGCGGAACTTAAAGTTACTCTCGAATCAACTTGGAATGGCAGGGCAACTCACAGGGCAGAAGCAAGATAAAAAGATAAACCTGATTTCCAAAGGGCTATTACTGTAGCTCTTCCCATGCCTGGCTTTTCATCCTTCAAATTGCATCTCAGAGGCGATTCTCTTGACCAGTTCTTCCATCACTTATCACAGTGTTTATTTTCCTCATAGAGCATGAATTATACTGATCTTTATTATAGCCTGGGTCCCCACAGTGGAGTACAGGTTCTCTTTTGTCCGGTTTACCATTGTGTATCTTGTATTCAGATTAATGCCTTCTATTCAAATATTTACCTAGTAAATATTTATTGAATGAAAGAACGTATGCTAGCATCCTAATATATTGTAGGCTGTTTCCCAGCCTCAAAACCACCACTGAAACCTGTATAGTTTCAGTCCACTAAGGAAATTATTAATATAAAAGCTCTTTCAAAATGTGATGACTCAATTTATTGCCAAACAAAATAATATCAAAATATCTGAAAATAAGAACTTTGCCTTTGCATTAATGTCTCTTATCACAGGCAGCATTTTCACCCTTCCCCTGATCAAATTCTTATTCTTGAAAAGTATTTTATATGCAAGCCTTGATGACATTATCTTAAATTTTTCTACATATAAATTTTAATGTCATTTGCATTCCTAAATATACACACACTCAGAATGCATTGCAGTAGGAAAGCAAGGTGTTTGGGTGTGGATTATTAAGTGGATAAAGCATAACTGAACTTGGCAGAGAAATAATATCAACTATAAAATAATATCAAAGATAAAACCAACTGCTTTATCTACCTTATCACCTATTTTTTAAAAAAAGGAGCTAATATAATCCCTTCTCAGGGTGATTTATAGAACATGGGACAAGAGCACTGTTCATAAATGTTTTTAAAACAATACATATTCTTGGCATTTCATTTTAGGGGGAATATTATAAATTTATTTAACTATATATTTTCTTAGAGAAGATGAAAAGTCATATTCATTTTTTAAAGAGACATGAGTTCAAACCATAAAATTTCACTGAATGTAATTGCTGGGACATACTTACTGTCTTTCATCCTAAGATATCATCAGTGGAAAGACACCATTTAATATTTTATGTTCTGCTGAGAAAGAAAAACCTGCCAATATAAATTATACTATGCCATTACAGTAAGGAGTGTGCTGATTACAATGCACTAGCTGGAGATGTATATCTTAGGATTAACACAATGTGATGGTAGGTGCTCAGTAAATACAGGAAAGGAGAAAGGGCGGAAGGAAGGAAGGGCGGAAGGAAGGAAGGAAGGAAGGAAGGAAGGGAGGAAGGAAGGAAGGAAGGAAGGAAGGAAGGAAGGAAGGAAGGAAGGGAGGGTCACCTCTATCTTATGTGAGGCCTGTATTATTTTATCCTTCCTCTTTATAAGGTAGAGGCAGAATGCCAAGTACATGGGAATTGTATTCAGGCAGTTTATGGAACTCAAGTACTAGCTGCACGACTCTGAGTGTCATTAAGTGAGATCAGATTTTAATAAAACATTTTTAGGGTGATATTGTGAAGGTTAGGAAAGTAAACGCTTGTAAGCATTTATTAGAAAACTGAGTATACTTTCTATCATTCAGTTATATTACACTCTTCAGATCCTTTTTGGCAGTCCTCTCACCCCATCTATCACCGACCCCCTTATTAGTGTTAACATATTCTCCTCTTCAGTAGCACTTCCAGATATAGAAAATGGACTATATTTTTCCTCAGCTATGAGTCACCTATAATACTGTATTGGTTAATTTGCCTGTTGCTGGAACCATAAATCTGGTACCCATGACTTGATGGAGGAGATGGTTTCCTTCGCCCATGGGTTTAGGGCATTCAGTCCATGGTAAGCTAGCTCAGAGGCAGGAACACGATGGCAGCGGGGCCTAACAGAGAAATGCTACTCACTTCTTGGTGGTCAGGATGCAGAGCATGGGAATACTATTGAAGAAGAAGGGATCAGGGGCTAGATATAGGTCCCAAGGTTATGCCTCGACACCCCTCCACAGTTTCATAAATGTGTTTTATTCATCTATTGAATGATTCCTAAGCCAATCAAGTTGACAAGCTAAACTACAGTCAACCCCTTGTCAACCTGACACTCACACATATCTCCTTAAACCATACTTAATATCCAAATAAATAAGTTTAAAATTCCACTTAACATGCCACAACTACCCTTCAATGGAAAATGCACTCATCCCTTCCAAAATTGTCAAAGATTCCAGCATTTCTCTAAAGTGTAAGTTACAGTCTCCTCTAAGACTGGAGGCAAACTCTTAGCTGTGAATTTCTGTAAAATTCGGAAAGCAAGTTACTTAATTTCAAGACGGAGAGCATAGGGTAAACATTCCCATTCGAAAAGGGAGAAATTGAGGGGTAGAAAAGAATTGGACCAAAATAAGATTGAAACTCTACAGGGCAAACATTAAGTTCTGTATCTCCACCTGTGGCACTGATGCAGATGATGTGAGCTCCCGAGGGCTTGGGGAGCCCGAGCTTTCTGGCATTGCTGGTTGCAGCCTACACATCATCTTTCTTTGGCTGATTCCATTTGCAGCCTGCAGCTTTCCTCAGCAGACGCACATTCCTGGCATCTGCAGTTTCCTTAGCTCGCCCGCCCTTGCACCTTCAGCTTCATTCCCACAGCTTTGCGCATCACCTGCTCAGGGCCACGTTGCCTGGCCTCTGAGGACTTCGTCTGAAGTCTGGATGCAAGCCTCCGTGAGCCCAACCCTGGCATTCTGCACGCCTGAAAAACCTGCGTGATGTGAACAGCACCATTGTCTGCTGTCCGCTCAAGCAGCAGCCAGGCCCGTTTGAACCATGACTCCAGGGTTTTTGGAACGCTTGATGGTTGAGCATGATGAAATGAATCCTGGGAAACCAAATCCCTAGGTGGCCCTTTTCAAGGTGGGGGCCTAGGGCGTATATGAAAAGGCTCATACTTTTGCACCCTTGAGCCTGTGGTGGTGGTGGTGATGGTGGTGGTGGTGGCGTAGGGAAGTCTTCCTGATTCCTGAGATACCCCCGAGGCGTCTTTCTTCTTGTTCCAGTTCAAAGTATCTGGTAATTTTTTAAATGGCACTAATCTCTTCAGCAGCTAAAACTCCTTTGACCCCAGCTTTATACATGATTCTTTTGGGTCCAAAACTTAAGTTTTCACATATGTTTGTTCTGCTTTTTGCTCTTTTTCCACTATAAATCTGACTAAAAGCAGCCAACAGTACCTATGCCACAGTTCAAAAGTTGAAATTTTCTCCACCAGGTCAGTTTGTTCAGAGCTTTTAAATTCAAGATTCTGCATGTCTCAGGACATGGACAAAGATTCAAAATGTTGACAAGTTCTTTGCCAGAATGGAATGCGTATGGCCTTTTGTTCATTTCCCAATATAGTCCCCATCTGAAATCTCACGAGCTTGGCCTTGACTGCCTACATTTCTATTGCCATTCTGGTCTTCTCACCTCTGAGTGGAATCACACATCTATCTTTTACAGCATTTTAGGGCCAGTCTAGCCCACATCTCCAAACCTTTCCAAACTCCTCCCCAAACCAGTTCAAAGGCCACTGGACCACATGGTCAGGTGCAGTCACAGCAAGAGCCCCACCTCTCTGGTACCACTTGTATGTAATTGTCAGCTTTCCTGTGTCTGGGAACAAATACCTGATACCCACAACTTAAAGGACAAAATGGTTTATTTAGCTTATGATGTCAGGGGGTTCAGTCCATAGTCAGCTAGTGAAAAGACAAGAACATCATGGTGGAGGACTTGGCGCACTCGGTGGAGGAATACTTCTCATTTCATGGTAGCCAGTAAGCAGAGCATGGCAGGGAGCAGTAAAGAAAGAAAGGGGCCAAGGACCACATATAGACTCCAAGGCCATTCCTTCATGACACAGAGACATCCAGAAATGTGCTTTTCTCATCTCCTAGGCAACTCCAAGCCAATCAAGTTGACAAATTAAGCTTAACTGTCACAAATATCTAATATACCATCATACATATACCATATTTCAACTAAACTTTTGAAAGGATAAATGAAGATAGAAAGAGATGAAAAGATACATAGTGGATGAAGTTCAGCAAAGGCGGTTTTTGCACTTATGTCCATAGACAGGTTTTAGCAACAAGCATATGATTCCCAAATAAGTTGGCAATGTTTCTTGAGCAAATTTCCATACGAAAGAGATGCCGCATTTCTTCCTTAAACATTCTCTTCTTTTTGGGTAGGATCAGACCCTTGAACATCAACATAGTGAATACTTTTTAAGTAGAAGATTTGTATCCTAATAGAACACTTTGGAGAAGATCTTCATGGTTTATTCCTGGGCCTGATCTCTTATTACTCCCAGTGATTGCTAAGACTTTCTAGAATATGGGAGCAAGGCACAAGTCAGCTTTAATGTCTAGACTCAGCATTTCATTTAATTATAACCTAGAAGTCAGCAGTTTGCTCCCTCCTTCAATTTGCTTTAGAAGTAATTGTCCTGAAGTCTCAGCAGGTATCTAGGTGTATCTGGTCTTACTCTGTCTTCCAAATACCAGAATTCTACCAAGTGCAGTACAAACTCTTCTAAAATAAGTACAAAGTGTTAACAGTGAAGCTGACCTTTTCAAAATAGTGGACTATTTAGCTCTATTCCTGAGAATCACCTCTCCCTGCAAAGCCAAATACCTATCATGCCTTTCCAAATGTGAGAAACAAGTCTTCACACTCTAAAATTATATCCGTGACATATAGATCTAAACCTATAGATAGATATAGATCTATCTCCCACTCTCAATATAGAGACTGATAGATGTAGATGTAGATGTAGATAGATATTCTCCATGTCTTTAGGTATATGGTTGAAATAACACTTGGAACCGTGCCTTGAACAAAGTGGGCATCTCATAGATATTTTTGAATGCATATTGCATGAATAAAAAGTTTGGTTCAAAAAGTTATTGGGATTTATTTGTGACTGGGAATAATACTGTTCCTTTTCTCTCCAGAAAGCATTATACTACTTTTTGAAGGCAGCAAATGCTGGGAGTGCAAATGCCATGGCGTTTATAGGAAAGGTACATGCTTCAAACTGATTAATACTTTCATTTCCTGAAAACCTAACAAATGGGCTGGGAATGTAGACAGGTGTTAGAGTGGTTGCTTGGTGTGCACAAGGCCATAGGTTCAATCCTCAGGATAGAAAGAAAAGAAAGAAGGAAAGAAAGAAAGAAAGAAGGAAAGAAAGAAAGAAAGAAAGAAAGAAAGAGAGAGAGAGAGAGAGAGAGAGAAAGAAAGAAAGAAAGAAAGAAAGAAAGAAAGAAAGAAAGAAAGAAAGAAAAAGAAAAAGGAGAGAAGCAGGGAAGGAAGGAGAGGAAAAAAGGAAGGAGGAGGGAGGGAAGAAGGAAGGACAAAGGAAGGACAAGGAACGGCACCAGCTAAGTGAACTCGGGGTAGGGTGACAAGACTGGAGGTCTCTTTCGTGGAAGCAGCGGAAGGGGCATTTGTCTGCCACTGAGAGTAGAATTCCTGAGGTGATGGGTTGGGAAGGAGCCCCATACAACATGCCTTAATGTGAGGCATCAAAAATAGCACTGCCCATTCTCCTCTGTTGAGTGTCTGTGAGCCTTGAGCTCCCCACGGTCCCGACAAGTAACAGGAGATCAAGGGCACTGGTACAATTCTCGGGCCAGTCAGGTGCCTCTTTCCTCTACCCCAGGAACGAGAACCAGCTCCAAGGCTGACCAAGGTCCACCCTTATGCCACTTCTGAGAGGAGGTCCCCTGTGACTGCTGAGTAGCCTTGCAGAGGATTCCTCTACCAGAAGATCTTCTTTCTCCTTCAAAGACCACTGCCTCCCCACTTCGTAGAGACCCTTGGCTCCCTGTAGCCAGTTTATTTGGTAACCACGGGGGTTAATGCCCTGCTTCTGGAAGTGCCATGTACAATAATTTAGATTCAAGAAACAGGATAAACCCCAAATAGGGCCCACCTATTTGCCTATCTGCAAAGTGAGTTAGGATATGTGCAGATTGTAACTTTAGCTATTTGGGGTTTTTTGAGGTGCAAATGAAATAATTTAAAATTCACTATTTTGAAATGTACACTTCAGTGTCACTTATCACATCTACAGTGGTGTGCAGCGGTTACTCTATTTAGTTTTAGAATACTTCCATCTCCCTGAGATTCTTTTTTTTTTATACTCTCTTTCATTGTTTTTCTTAGATGTATTTAGAAGGGAATCCTGCCGCACCACAAAATAATGCTACTGCCTTCAAATACTTTTCCATGGCAGCTAATAAGGTATGTCCTCCACCCACTATGAAGAGCACATAAAAATAATGGGCTTTTATTACAAGCAGATTGGTGCCCATGAGTTGACTTCAAAGTCCCAAGCCCATGTCATCTGCAAATAGTGATAGTTTGACTTCTTCCTTTCCTATCCTTATTCCTTTTATTTCTCTCTCTTGTCTAATTGCTCTGGCTAGTGCTTCCAGAACTATGTTGAATAGGAGTGGTGACAATGGACATCCTTGTCTTGTTCCTGACTTTAAAGTGAAAGTTTTCAGTTTATGTCCATTTAGTATGATGTTGACATGATGCTATACATGGAGGACCCCAAAAACTCCACAAGAAAACTCCTGGAATTAATTGACAAATTCAGCAGCGTAGCCGGATACAAAGTCAACACCCAAAAATCAATAGCATTCCTGTACACGAACAACAAACAGACTGAGAGAGAAATTGAGGAAAACATACCTTTTACAATAGCAACCAAGAAATTGAAAT
>PVLD010029013.1:0-18607 GCA_004027595.1 Dinomys branickii | reverse complement strand
TAAAATAAAAAAAAAAAAAAAGGAATAAAACTGGTCTTCACTGCATTCATTAAATTTCCATGGTAACATCACACAAGGCTGTGCTTCCTTTTCGAGGCTCTGACCGCCATGCAGGATGTCAGGGCCCAGCTCTGATCCAGTTGTTCAGGGCCGTGGCTTCTTCATCTGTGAAGTGGGTGTGATGCCTGCATCCTCTCTGCCACAGGGGCTCTTGTGAAGACGGGATGTAAAGAGAAACAGCATTGCTACCATTGCTGAAAAGTCCTGTAAGCTGCATCCTAATCAAAGAAACATCCCTTGAGCCCCAGATGCAAAATTGCTGTACAATGTATTTCTGAAATGGAAACATCTGGTCAAGGAAACTTAAAGGAAGCTGCAACCTTTCTGACTGAACCAATTTCTTCTAATCACTGGGCTCCAGAGTCTTCTACTTCAGCTCCAATTTGCCCCACTGCTGAGAACTGAGAGCTCCGTTTTGAAACATGTCAGCTTTTTTTTTTTCTTTTTGCACATCTGCTTTTTCTATTTTTACTTTAACCAGGAGAGAAAAGGAAAATCTTCTTGGGTGTTCCAGTTAAAAGTATAGAAATCTCTCCATGCATTTATTTACCAGTGTGCCTTTTAATTGTAGTTACAGAGCAAATAGGAGTGAACTAGAACTGCACAGGAATTTTAGTTGCAACCTCAATAGACTACGATTAGTCTACAATGAATAAGATTCCCACTGGGTTACAAGACAGGGAATCTGGCAGCCAAATCCAACCATGTCTGGTCTTTGTTTACAAACTTTTAGTCCGTCTAGATGATCCTTAAGTTGTCTATGAGACAGCACCTTAGAATGGTGTTGAAGGACTCAAAGTCAACTCTCTGGGCAATTTTTTAACCAGTTGTATTAACATCTGAACTTTTGAGTAAATGGAACACACCTAGGGACAAGAGTTGTATTTGCTTCCTGCTTGCAGCTTCTGCCCTGCTTCAGTGTCTGGTGTTTGGTAGGTGCTCACTCGTGCTGTTGTTGTTGAATGAATTCAGAGGCTTTCTCTTTGAGTGCTAAAGAATCTCCTCCAAGCGACTGATCAGTTTTCCACCAATCCAGGTCATGAAAGATGAAAGACCTGGGCAGTGATCCCAGCGCGAGTCTCTCTCCTTGTGTGTTCCTGTGGTGACCTCAACCTTGCACCCACTTCTGCTGCGCCAGCCTAGAGAATAACCTGATGATAGGGCCGGGGTGCGGGGGTGCGGTGAGAAAAGAGAGGCACATCTCCTGAGCTGTCTCCAGACAAGAATCAGGAAGAACCAGGTCCTCCTATCAGAGGTCCCTGCCTGTCCCCAGACTGAGCACACAGACTAGAACCCTGCCCTTCGCTGCTGGCTGCTCCTGGGAGCCCAAGGGCTCACTCTATTTCTGGATTCTGCTCTCCAGGGACAGCTCTTAAGGTTCCAGGCACGTTGCTCATTATTCTAATAGGCTTAGGGGGCAGCCCGCTTCTCTCACAGAGTGAGCCTGGGTAATTTACATCAAGACTAATTTATGCGCGTAAAAGCATGTGTTGCCTAGCAGGGATGAACGGCCTTATTTGCAACTTGTTTTTATTAGCACGGAGGTAGGTAAAACAGCGGGATCGGGATCAGGACTCACTCCAAACACCTTCCGACTCTGAGGCGTCTGAAAAGAGCTGGGAACCAGTGGGAATGGCATGGGTGGAGTGACATTATCACTCTATACGAGCTATGATGGGAACGCGTGGTGAATGGTTAAATGAAAAATTTATTACAGTAAAAGACGCATTGCCACAGATGCTCCACGAAACACCTCCCCACACACACACTTCAGACACACTTGTCCCACCTTTCCTGCTTTTCTGAGGAAGCAGTTCCGGAAGTTCTCCTTCACGAGTGTCTTTACAAGGTGTGATCAAAAATACAATGCGGGGTACTGCCCAGGGCCATCCAGAAAGGCGGCCCCTAAAACCAGGGGGCGGCGGCCTCCCTTACCACGTTCTCTGCATCTGGCACCACTCCTGGCTCTTCCCCACAGTCAAAATGACCACGAAAGGGAAACATTTTGAATCAGTTCAGGACATGGAGGCAGCCACGACAGCACAGCTTAGGACGCTCACAAAGGGAGGGGCTGCAGAACTGCTTCGGAAAGCGGCAAGGGGGAGCGTTCGGAGGGGGACTCACGGCAATGTGTGCTTTACTGTAATACGTTTTTTAAAAGTACTCAAGCAGTCACCTTATTTTTTATCGTACCTTATATAATACCACTGCTAAACTTGGGGAAGCTTGTAAAAGTTTAGAAAAACAAGGATTTGTCTGGGTATTTCGGAAACACAGCACAGGGCTTTTGACTTCTTGGCAGAGTGACTAGCCCCTGCCCCCTCCCAGGAACCGGGTGGCAAGGGAGCGAGGTTGCAAAGGGGACAAAGAAGAGAAAGACAAACACACATTAAAGCCTCTGTGTGCTCTTAGAAGCAGATGGGGCCGGGGAGGCTGAGAAGTGGGTGCAGTTTCCCGTTTCTAGGTCTCCCCTCTATTCTAGGGAGCTGCTTTTCCTGTGTGCTCCCCCTAATTCTCCCACCTGCCTGCTCCCAGCCTGCCTGGCGTTTACCACTCTCCCTCTCATTGTTAACCTGAAAGCGTTGCCCTCTCTCTCTCCCTTTCAACATCATTCATACTTGAGCTTTTTTCTCCCCCCAAAAGGAAAAAAAATTAGCCAAATAACTGATCTTTCATCCAGGAACATTTCTGAGTACTCCTAAAAATACACCACACAATGGGAATAAAGCAGAGGAGCAGGGCCTTGTAGAAAGGGAACTTAAGTTTAACTCATAAAGGGAAGGGCCTGTCCCTTATTTAAGAAACTGTGGACATCACTGTAGGGGTGGGAACAGTCTCTGCTTCCTTTCAAAGGGGAGAATAGAAAGGGTAAAAAGGGGTTGAAAGGAACAGAGATGTATCAATTAAGGTGCTTCTAATTACAGACAGCTAACAAGTAGCCAGTGATAATGGGTTTCAGTTATGGGCATTTCCTGTTCTCACAAAACAGTGGTCCAGAGGCAGGAGGACTCATGCTCAACCATGTCAGGGTTTCTCTGAGATTCTTTTGGCACTTTTCCCTCATTATTGCAAGATGGTTGCCAAGGCTCCATGCACCACGTCTTGACAGAAGCACATTCAAAGTGCTAGGAAGATTTGTTTTTTCCTCCTATCTAGTTATTTTATCACGTAGATTACATCTTGCCCGGAAGCCCTCCAGCAGAGTTTTAATTGACCAACATTGGATCACATGACTATTTGCCAGAGCTGTCAAGGAGGCTGAGAAAGTGAGAGCTTGTGTTTTCTGCCTCCATGATGGGACTGACTGCTGCTGACCTTAAAGGACAGACTTGAGAGGAAGCTTGGAAGTCTGCACAGAAATTTATGTAAATCTGACTGGATTTAAACAGTTGTCAGCTGCCAACCCTTCAGAACAGGTTTTGAAAAACTGGTTAAACTGCCTCAGTTTCTTCATGTGTAAAATGCTTGTAAGATGGTGTTATGATTTAGACCTAAATGTCCTCCAAGAGTCTCACGTGTGGAAGGTAATTGAATCATGGGCGCTATGCTGATCGGTGGATTAATCCACTAATGAGCTGAATGTGCTGCTAAGAGGTGGCGTCTGGTTGGAGGCAGGTCAGTGGGGTGTAACCTGGAAGGGTGTGTTCTCTCCCCAGCTCCTGCTTTCTCTCCCTGGCTTCAAGGGATGAGCAGCTTTTCTTCAGGAAGCCCTTTTCCCAGGCCATTTCTACCTTGGAGCCAGCCCACCATGGACTGATCCCCTGAACCTGTGAGCCAAGTAACCCGCTCCTTCAGTTTCGGGTGTCTGCTGCTTTGTTCCAGTGACAGAAAAATAACAAACACAGACAAGCCTGCCTAACAGAGGACTTTTAAGATTGACTTGAAAACAGGTGGGCAGAAAAGGCCAGCCCTGTGCCCAGTCATAGTGGAGGCCTGGGAAAAGATGGCTTCACTTGAACCCCAGGCCAGCACTTTTCTTCTACCCTATGCTCACAGTGAGCAGTTCCCTCCACAGTACTGCATTCCTAACATCTATTTTTACAAAGCTGTGTCTTTGCAGATTTAGTTCTTCAGGTCAGCACTACAAGGGACTCAAAAAAATACCTGAGTAATGTACTGTCTTAGGCCATTTATGCTGCTATAATGAAACAGTGGTGACCAGGTCATGTATAAGAGAACGGAAATTTATTTTCTACAGTTCTGGAGGTTGAGAAGTCCAAGATCAAAGTGCCAGCAGGTTTACTGCCACTGCCTGCTTCCAAGATGGTGCCTTGTTGCTCTGTCCTCACCCAGGGGAAGATGAGAAAGTAGAAGAGATCTAACAAGTCCCTCAGGTCTCTCTGATCAGAATGCTCATCCTGTGCCTGAGGGAAGAGCCTCCATGGTTTTTCTTTTTCACTTGTTTGTTTTTAAAGAGAACACAAATAATAAAAAAAAATTAGAAACAGTACAGAATTGCACTAAACAAGACAATAGGAGTTCAACAGTGGTTGTTATATTGTATATTGTTGTCATCCAATTAGTTGTTCTGATTACCAGATATAAGGATACAAGGACGGGGGGGGGGGGACCCCTCTAGGCGAGAGGAAACAGGTTCCCAGGCTGCGCTTTCTCCACAGTGGAGGTGGCCATTGCCTGCTAGGCCGTGTGAAGAGAAGCAATGAAAGAGTGGCAAATTCCCCTTGCCCATCTGAGCAGGGAATAGGGTATTGGGGCCACCGTTGCAGGCTCTGTGGTTACAAAGGCCTCAGTTCAAATTCAAATTCTGGCTCTGCGCCTTCCCAAATGTGCTACATTAAACACATACCCTTAATTTCTCTGTGCCTTAGTTTCCTTGTCTATAAAATGGGTATAAGAATAGCATCGAGGGCGCCCAATTTGTGTGAGGTCCTAGAGGGATAATGCAGGAGAGCTTCCTGCAGAGTTTTCACATAAACTTGGACTCAAGGCGGTTAGCAATCCTTAGCAATGATACAGTTGTAGACAGTGGAAATTGAAAGCAAAAGGATGGGCCGCAGGGATGCAGGTCTCACAGGCAGGTAATTTTGCTTTCTCTGCCTTAGTCTAGTTTCCAACCAAGAAGGACAGCAAGACTCAGCCTGTGCTTGGTGGTTTCCAAACAGCCTTGGGCAACAGACCTGGAACCTGGCTCTTGCACGAGAGTAGAGGATTCCACTTGGGCCAGCACAAAGCGAGCACAAAGCACCCTTATCCGGTATTCTGTGTGTTCTGGAGGGGCAGCACCTCTGGTGAAGGGATCCGAAATCTGAGTACAAGAGCTGAGAAGGCAAGACTGAGTGGATCTCTGTCCAGCATTCTTCAGGGAGCAGTGAAAGCAGCGAAGAGAAAGTGCCTCCTCCGTGTTCCCGTGGCCCTCCCCCGCCAGGTGCCTTAGTTAGCAGCAACATGATAAACGCTTCCGGAGCGTGGCAAAGGTTCAGAGCGCTGGAGCGTTACGTGGAAAGCACACAGCCTGCCCGCCCCCAGCAGCTCAGGGGCATGAACGGTACAAGATGAGGTCCGAAGTGGCAGAGACTGCAGGCAGGAGACGGTTGGTGCAGGCGAGCCAGCGAGATCTTTCAGAGCCGTGCTGGAAATGAGAGTTGGCGTCCACTCTCTAGCTGCTTTTCCCGTCACTTGAGAGGTGATGGGAGACAAGTGACAGTCCGCTGCCCTCTGGAGCCTTGGGGGGATGTGAAAGACGTGTGTCCAGCCTTATGGCTAAGAAAGTCTGGGCTACACAGAGACTGCTAATTGTTCCCCAGAGGCTGGCTGGCTCCCTCTGCCCCTTCTCTCTGTCTCTGTCTCTGTCTCTGTCTCTGTCTCTGTCTCTCTCTCTCTCTCTCTGTCTCTCTCTCCCCCGCCTCTGCAGGGAACTCTTATAGGACTCCTTGGTGCTGGCTAGAGACACTCTGGGCCAGCCCCGGTGACAGGGTGTGTGGTCCTGTGACCGGACTCTGCCTAGTGTAGTAAGCAGAGACACAATGCCTGTGCCTTCCACATTCCATCTATTTGTTTTTAAATATGGACACTCTCTGTGCCCCAGCCTCTCTTTCCCCATCCCACAGGCTGAGAAATGGCGGCCATTGGAGAAGGAAGCCACATGCTGAACATGGCACATCTGTCCTGCCAACATCTGGTCCTACCATCTCCCAATCTCTCTTCTGCTCCAACGGATGGGAGACAGTCTCTGATCCTCCTTCAGTCCCTCCATTTTGGGGTCCCTTTCTCATGGTGGCTTATCCTGCACCACATTCAGAGGCCTGGATCTGGGCTGCAGAGGGAGAACACAGACTTAGGTGCTGGTGTTAAACGTAGCCACACCCCTCCCCCGTGCCCTCCTTCCCAGCCTTAGTGGAACCAGCCAAGCTTTTCGTCCTTGAACTCACTAGCTTCATGCCCTTCTGAGAGTCCTTCCTCTGGAACTCTCTTCCTCGTCCTTTCCAGGGCTGAGTCCTCCTCACCCTCAGGTCTCAGGCTGGAGTCAGCCCCTCAGAGAGGCCCTCTTTGACCTGTAGTCCTTTGCCATGGTGCTCGACTGACTGCTACAAACTGAACCTACAACAGCAACTTACTTCCTAACAGTCTGTGTGGATCAGAGGGCTGTTGTGTGGTTCTTCCCTGGGTCCCAAACGGTGGCCATCAAGGTCTGAGCTGGTCCTAGTCACCTCCGGTGTTAGTGGGATATGCTTTTCTGTCTCCATGACCAAGATTCCTGCTTCCCTTGCTGGCTGTATGCCGGGAACCACTCTCTGCTCCCAGAGGCCACTCTTGTGTCGCTGCCACTTGACCAGCTCCACAGGCAGCTCACAGCACAGCTATTTGCTTCTTTAAGGCAAGCAGGAGACATCACCACTCCAGGCAGATTAGATGCAGCTCTATATACCAACCGCCTGAGGCCCTCCATAGCCACATCCTGCTCACGTCCAAGGGAGGGGATCAGAAGGGCGTGACCCCAGGGGCCCCGAGTGTTGGCAGCCGTCTCAGAGTCCAGGTCCCCACTCTGTGCTGACACCAGGCCCACCTGCTCCGTTGTTGCTTGGCCCTACTCACCAGTTTTAATATGTGTTTATCTGCTCACTTGCTGTATGTCTTTCTGTCCCTCCCACTAGATTACAAGCTGTGTGTTTCTATTCAGGGCCCAGGATAAAACCTGGTAAGAAGTACACAATACATATCTATTAATGTTATAAATATTTTATATTACTATATAAATAGGGATGTTAGCTCCGTCACAGAGAGGAAGAAATGGCTTCTGGAGACCTAACCAGCCTCCCCAGGGTCCCCCAGGGGAAGAGTGTGGACTAAACTAGAATCCAGATCCAGACTCTTCAGGTTTATGGACTCCAGGAATCCATGAGAAGCTTCCCTCCTCCTATAGTCAGGAGGGCACCTGAACTCTTCTGAACTACCTCAGGAACAGGGGGTGGGTGTCACTGCCACAAGGGCAAGAGTGGGTGACTGGCAGCTCTGAGACCCAGGGATGTCCTAATCCCGCCCAAGCTTACAGACCCCTTCCCAAGCAAACTCTTCTATCCAACTGCCATTTGCCATCTCCACCGGGAGGTCTAGAAGGTTTCTCAAACTCCCTGTGCCCTCCCTTGCCCCCAACCCAGCTGCCCCACAACCTTCCTTAAGAGACAAAAACAACTCTCCAGCGATGGATGCCAAATCCTGCCTTACTGCCTGTCCCTTTCCAATATGACCCTTCTGTCACCTCTCCCCTCTAACCATCCCCTCACAGTGACCCCCACCCAACCTTCTCCATGCCCCATCTTACCCTCTTGGCCCGTTTATTCCTCACCATGACCAGAGGGGGGCCTTAGACACTCTGTCCACCTCTACCCGAAGCCCACCAGCAGTCTCCCTTCTCATCTTCAAGAAAGTCCAAGCTCTGCAAGAGCATCCATTCATGCGTCCCTTTGTCCCCTCTTTCTCCGTCTCGTCCTGTTGCCCTGGTCCTGACTCTGCTGCAGACTCAGTGGCTCCCTTGTTCGTAAACACACAAGCACACCCCCACCTCAGGGACCCTCAGACTCGCCTCCCCAGGCACCCTGGTGCTCACTGCCTGCTTCAGTTGCGCTCTCCTTACCTCCTGGTGTGTGGAGGAGGCTGCATCTGCGGTCTTTCAACACCCTTTCCAGCGTTTTTCCTTTCAGCCTGTCCTCTTGTTCTCCAGAGCGCCTATCACCACCCTAAAAGCACTTCATTTCTACCTGTCTGCTGTTTTGTCTGCACCCCCTGGGCTAGCTCACCAGGGCAGCTGTAATAAAGTACCACAGAACAGGAGCTCAGACAGCAGAAGCCGCTGTCTTGGTTCTGGGGGCTGGAAGCCCAGGTTTGGGACGCTAGCAGGGCTGCTTCCTCCAGGACCCCAGGGAAGGCTCTGCTCCAGGCCTTGCCCCCAGGCTTGTGCGTGGCCAACTTCCCCTTGTGCTTCTTCATATCACCACCTGTGTATGTGTGTCTCCATGTCCAAACGTACCCTCTTCATGAAGACACAAGTCATGTCAGAGTAGAGCCCACCCTGATGAACTCACGTTCGCTTCATTACCTCTACAAATCCGCTCTGTGGAAACAGGATCACCTTCTGAGGTACTAGAGTTAGGACTTCAACGTGAGAATTTTGGAGGGACATGATTCAGCCTACAGAATCATCTCAGAACATGAGTTTCTTTCATCTTTAGCAGGGAGGACACCAATTCATCTTTACCAAAAACGAATCAGTGCACAAATAACCATCACTGTATCATCATTACCATTATCAACCGCAAAACTTTTATGGACATGTCTATGTTTCTATAAGATACTGGTAGTTGGTATGAATAATATCCTGGAATTACTTAGAGATCCCAAGATGCCATTTGACTAATTGGACAAGATTATACCAAGCTCAGTATAATTTTGTTTGTCTTTCTAATGTAAAATGTGGTCATTCATAGATGAGATTTCTGTGAATCACCAGATAGCTGTGGGATTTTCACTGCAGCGTAAGAGAACTTGGGGCTTTGTGTAACACACCCCAAACAGGATTTCAATAACATGAAAATAAAAACGGACAGTGCTGGGTTAAGAGAAGGAAAGCAAATCCACTGACCACGAGAGTTACTCTATTTGCTCTGCTTCAGCACAAAAGTGTATTATAAAACGGACAACACAACAGCAGATATACCCAGGGCAGAATGACAGCAGCTTTTCAAGAGACAAAGGTGACGCCTTGTGTAAAGTCAGAGAAATTTCCAGCCTACGGCACTGTTATCTGTGGCCTCACCCTTGTTTCTGGCAACTTCTCTGCCGCGGCCTCAGGAGTATGCAGCCTGTTTCTTGCAGGTAGCATCATAAAAATCAGGTGATGACGTTAAAACGTAATTTAGTGCAGGAATTTTTAAAGTGTGCGGTGCAATACAAAGCCTTCTGCCCAAGAATAGCACATAGAATCCTCAACGGAGCATGTAGGTTCCTCGGCCTGTAGGTTCTCTGCTGCCAATCTCATTTCTATCCAACTGAGCTCCTGGCCAGCAGCGGTTCTCTCACAGTGTCAAGAGACTCAGGTATTTGGGTTTGCATCCAGCTGCTCTGCTTCCTAGCTGTGTGACAAAGGACAGTGAGAGTGATTATAATGCCTAATTCGCAGGGGCGAGGTGAGGATTACATTAAATAACGTAAGTGACGTTACTAATACAATGCCTGGCATGTGGTAAGTACTCAGCAGCACTAGCAGTTATTAGCTGCAGCATTACTTGGGTAGCAGAACGAGATGGGTGAGTGGTAGAGTTCACGTTCCCTCATGAAGATCAAGGTACCTGAATGATTTGGTTTCTTGCGTGGAATGCATAATTAATTCATAATTCTTCCATTTTCAAGTTGTCGCTCCATTGAGAACTACCAAAGTATTTTCATTTGAACTGCCTTCTTGTCACAGAGGATATAAAACATAAATGAATCCATTTCTCGCTGGCCCTAGTTCATGAAAAGCATCCACAGTTTGTGTGATTCTGTCTCGTGGGTGCCCTTGGGATGTGTGGGGACATCAGCCCTCACGCCATGTGACCTCCAGCTGCTGCGCTCTGAAGTCAGCCAAGCTGTTTCTCTGGGAAGACAACTACCAGACAACGTCCCCTCTGCTGTTACTTCTGTTGTCACTTCTCACTGCCGCTACTCTGCCCCCTGATGAACACACAGTTGCTTAGATCAAGGTCCAAGAATGTGTCCCTCCATCCTTTCCCACCTTCCGGTGAAGTACAGCTGTGCCCCTGGAGACCATTTGTCCTGAGTTCAAAGTGAGGTTCTAGGACCCGGCTGATTACATTCTAGAAATCTGATCTTGGAGGAGGGCATGACTTAAATGCCTGCTTGTCTGCCTATTTGGCCAAATATGTGACACTCAAATCATAAGACTAATTTCACAAACCACTCTCTCTAAGTGATTAGGCTTCCAGAAGGCTCTGCCACCTGGAATTTTTCTGTGAACCCTGAAGGCCCGCTAGAACAGAGTGAAGAAAAGCTGGAGATTCCATGTTCCTCCTCCACTTGCAAGGACATGAAGTTGCCTCAGGGGCGTCTGTGGGAGCCACTATCAATACTTCTGAGCTTCATCCCGAGGGTCAAATGAGCTTTAGATTTGTTGGGAATACTTAAAATGAGCTATGGGGAAGTAGGAAGCAGTCAAGGAAGGTGAAATAGTAAACATTTGTAGGGTGAGTTTCCCTCCTTATTAAAAAGCACATAGGAGACAGGCAAGTTGTATTCAGAAAAAGGATGAAGAAGAAATATGTTTATGTTTTGAGTATATGTAGTCTTTTTTGTATACTGTATTCTTTTATATCTTTTTGGTTTCTTGGGGAGATGGAATTTTTGTTTTTACAAACCTTAAAACTGTAAAAACCATCATTAGCACTGGACACAGTGGTGCATACCTACAACCCCAGCATGCAGGAGGCTGAGGCAGGAGGATGGCCATAAATTCAAGGCCACCCTGGGCTACATAGTGAGTTCAAGGACAGCCTGGACTATACAGGGAGATCCTGTCAACAAAGTAAAACAGAACAAAACAAAACAACCATACCATTAGCCCAAAGCCTGTACACAACAAGGGAAATTGCTAATCCCAATCTTAGACCACTGAGCCATGGATCCTATCCTGGCTTTGCCACCAGAAGCAGGGATGAGTAAATTAAGTATTCTAAGCCTCAGTCTCATCAGGTGGAAAATGAGAATCCCACCACCCATAACGTAGGCTATGATGCTTGATCGCAGTGCCCAACACCAAGAGGCGTGCATGCTTGAATGGTGGCTGGCACCGCTGTTTCTAGATTCAGCATAGAGTCTGTTTCAGTGTTGCCCCTCCTCTTGGCTTCTTCCTCTCTGGAAAGCCGCTTAAGTGTTAAGGTTGGAGTTTTATGTGAGAGCTTGATCTCGGTATCCAAAGGACAGCCTGAGGAAATAAGATGGATTTGAGGGAGGCTCCTGAACACCTTTCCTGCCAGCCTGACAGAGGCATGGATTTCCTCCATGAGAACTGCTTTTTTCCCACAGGATACCAAATTTCCACAGTCCTCTGTTAAGGTACAGATGTTACCTGGAATGGTCAAGGGTTACCTACCTGGCCAGCCTAGTAGCACAGCACACCTTGCCTATCAAAAGAGCTCAACTTGGAGGAAAATGTCCACCACAAAGCCTGCAGAAGCTAGAGGACAGTCTGTGGAAGTGTGGCGTGATCAGTCCCAGATTGGATATACACCTGAAAGACCTGGAAAAATGGCAGAATAACCTGCTCCCATCCCGTCAGTTTGGCTTCATTGTATCAGCCCCTCCTGGAGCTTTCACTGCCCCGGGGTCTCTGTCCCCATCCCAAGGTTCTGGCATGCTTGCTCCATTGCTGGTGCCTGCAGTGTGTTTGCTCTTCTGATCCCAAATCCAGCCTGATGCGTTTTGCCTCCAGGACTTTGAAAATCCACCCCACATCCCTCGTTGACTGAACTTTGTGTTTCTAGAAAGTTTTGTGAGCTTGAGAGGTGAAAGTACATTTCTTAAAATTTTTCTTTTTTTGTGATTGCAAAACATGAGAAACATGCATGAAGCACGGACCTACAGTAGAAGAACTGGTGCGTGGGTGTAATTGTCCAGTGTCTTCCATGCTGGTCACAAAGGCCTCCTTCCACCCCTGTTATCGCCGCTGTCCTCAGGACTATGCCACCCATCTCCTCATTCTTTCAAAAAAAAGTTTCATTACCCAATTGTGTGTGACCAGACACCATATTTAAATGTGTGTTTTAAAATTTCCTATGCGTGGAGTTGTGCAATTTGTATTTTTAGGTGCTTGGTCCTCTTATTCTATATCAGGTCCTTAACAGGCTTCTGAGTTATAGTGTGACAGGGACCGATTTATTGTGATTGCTGTGTACGAGTCCACTGTTGTACACCCAGCTGTGTACCTGGTCTTTTGCTGACAGACATTTGGGTTATTGCCATGTTGGGGCAATTACAGTACGAACAACACCACTGTGAGCAGTTGAAATCACTGTCGCCTGGTGCTGTAAGCTTAGATTTCTGATAAAACCCAGGAGTGAAATTGTAGTCATAGAGTATGTGTTTTCACTTTTACTAAGCACTGCTAAATTTTTCTTCATTATGTTTTCTTTTATTTTTCTTGCATTGCCATACTTAAGTTATAAAATACGATAAAAGACAGTTATACTTTTTACTTTTTATTATTATTGTTATTATTTTATTTTTTTGCAGTACTGGGGATTGAACTCATGCATGCTAGGCAAGTGCTATACCGCTCCAATCCTCTTTTGCTTTAATATTATTCTGAGACAAGTTCTCCCTAAATTTCCCAGGATAAACTTAAACTTATGAATCTCCTGCCTCAGCCTCCTGAGCAGCTGGGATTACAGATGTGTACCATCGTACCTGACTTGCATGCTTTTTAACCACCTACTACATTACATGAGCTTCATCCCATCCTTCACTCAACAAATACAGGAAGCATCCACTAGTGTCTAGCACAATATTAAGTCTGGGCTCATAGCAGTGAACAAAAGAAGCCAATATTTATCATCTTAAATAGTTGGTATTCCAGAAGAAAATTACAAATAAATAATATTTTTTTAAAGAAAGACCAGAAACATAATATATGTAGAACTTCTAGAACTCAGCAACCAACAATCTGATTTAAAAATGGGCCAAGGGCTTAGATAGCTCTTCAAGGACGATCTACAAATGCCCATATGTGCACAGAAAGATGTTCAATGTCACTAATCATAGGGAAATGCAAATGAAAACCACAATGAAGTATCAGCTCACATCCATTAGGATAGCAGCCATTGGGTAAAAATGGAAAGTAACAAGGGTGGATGAGAAAGTAGAGAAATCAGAACCCTTGTGCACTGTTGGTGGGAGTGTAAAATGTTTCAGCCGCTGTGGAAAACAGAATAGCAGTTCCCCGAAAACTAAAAATAGCATCACCATATGTTTCAGCGTTCCATTTCTGGGTATAGACCAAAAAAAAAAAAAATTGAAAGCAGGATCTTGAAAAGCTGTTTGTATACCCATGTTTGCAGCAGCATTTTTATGGAACGGTTTGATGGGATCACAAAGGGAGTGAAGGATAACTGCCCAAGCCCCCTCACATTCTTGGCATTCAGGTAGCTGCTAATGTAAAATGTAAAAGATGGCATTTATTCATCTCATTTAAACCCTCCCAATGAGTGGCACGTAGCAGCCCATTAAAAATGGCCGGGCAAGGCCACTTATCAGAATTTTAAGTAGGGCATATGAATTTTTATATCCCTTCTGAAGGGACATTTTTAATGCAGTCTTGTTTCTAAAGATGAATTTCCTGCATCCCCTCCATCTATTTCCTACATGCCCAGAACACCCAGCTTTGCCCTTTCTCGGTTCTTTGCTAAGAACTCACCGCTTTTTCGCCAGTATTTCGGACCGAGGCTTCTCTTGCACAGCCATTCCCTCACAAGGGCCAAATCAGCACTCGCACCTGCAATATTCATCTCATCCGTACTGGGCCTGCGCCCAGAGGACAGCCTGTCCTGGCAGGGAGCAGGCCCCAAGGTTCCTGGTGCACATTGACTCAGCAGGATTCAGATGTTTGCATATGCCAGATGGGAACTGGGAGGTTCCAAAGCCTCCTCCGCCATCTCTTTAACCCAGATAAGCCCACCAGCTGGCCGTCCAATCCCACAGTTTTCAGCTGGACATTTTCCCACCCATTCTGGACATAGCAAGCCCTGTGGATACACAAGTGCTCCAGAGACCACTGGGAACAAGTTGAACAGGCAGTAGAGGAAGACTGTGGGACTGATGGATGCCCAGTGCACATCAGGACTTGTTCCTCGCACTGTGGACACCCCTTTTCTTCTGATTCTGGAATCCCTTATGAAACACCAGGGACATCTCTCCAGGGAAACAGGTGTGCACTCTCACACCCAGAGCCAAGGGCTGTGCATGAAAAGAGGCAGTACCCAGCTGCCCTCACACTGGGCATTACATTGGCCAGAGATGTGTTGAAACAGGGATGCTGAATGCAAAACTTCAGGTTGGGGTGACCTTGGGAAACCAACACCAATTTCCCAGGAGACACACTGAGATTGAGATGGAGCTCGTGCGTGGACTCAGGTTATCTAGGTAGCTGGTGTCTAGGATACCACAATGGACAGTTTATTATTTTTGCTATTTTTTTTTTTTGCTTTCATAATTTCCCTGGACTCTCTGTGGCCCCTCCCACATTGTCCCTCCATCTGGAATGCCCTTCTTTTCCTAAGTCTGTCATTCCTCTTCCTGCCTCACCTCCTACATGCTGTCTTCCCAGACTACCCAAGGCCTCACTAACTAACCTTGCACTGCTCTGAGAGCTCCTAACGATCATCTTTCTCATCTTTGTGCTCGTGACTTCCATTCCCAGCAAAGAGATGGCAGGAGCCATGCCTTGGTTAATCCACCTGACTACCTCGCCCGCTGTTGGAGGAGGCCACTCACTGCCTGCTGACTCAACAGCCTGCGCTGGCATAAGGAAACAGTCTTTAAAAACTGAATTGGGGAATACAGTAGACCTGGTGAGAAATAGGATACCACCTGAATGAAAGATGAGAAACAAGTCTTGGCGAAAGAAGACAGTACGATTATTCCATTATTCCACATCTAAAATAAACAGGAAGGAGAAAGCAAAATGAAAGTGCATGGTGACATCAGCTTTGGCAGCCCCTGATGGAAAGTCACCTTGCCAGAGCCTAGCTCTCTCATTCAGTTGGAACACTTTCCTCCAATGCTGTTAACCTGGCCCAGCAACTGGGGCAGAGCTGGCTGGGGCAACCATGCTATGATCCCATTGTTGAATCATCTCCGTCTCTTTTGCCCTTCCTAATGCCTTCAAGAATGAAAAGAAATAGAGGGAGAGAGAAGCACCAGGTGTTATTATCAACACTTGCAAATTGGCACTGGGAATGATCTTGGCCAGTTCCTGCCATTTCTTTCTATCCCTGGGAAACTTTCCTATTAAAAACAATTCTCTACCACATCCATGTTTTAGACTTCTTTCTGCGTCCTCAGCCCAAAGGAAAATCTTCCATTCTCTACCTCCAACCACACACCATAAATGATTTCCCTCTACAGGAGGAAATTTTTTTTTTTTTTTTTAGTTTACAGCTCTTTTGCTTGGCATCAATGAAGAAACTCCAGCAACAGGCTGACCTTCTGAAAATAGACTGGAATACCAAGAACCTTGCGAGGTGTCTCTGCTCCAAAGAGGTCAAAAGACACCGGAATTGGAGCTGTGAAAGAAACAGGAAGGAAGTGAAAGTCAGGCACAACCAAGAAATAGGTAAATTCACTCTTCTCTGAGCTGGAAAATTAGGCGCGAAGGAATTGTGTTATTAGGAGAGGATCAGCAGCTTCTCCTGTCAAAGGTGAAGGTCAGGTTTCAGAGAAATCTTCACTGCCCTTTATATGGAGCCTATCAGCATTCAACTAACGGCTTTTAATTCATGATCTCAGTTAAGTCATTGGACAACACTTGGGAGCTATTATTATCTGGAAGGGGGAAAAAGAGATCAGAGAAGTGAAGTAATTTGCCTAAGGTCATGCAGCTAAGAAATGACACAAGCAGGGTTACTTGCTAACCAAGGGTGTAAGGCTTTCAGTGTTCATTTTCTTGCCATTTATTTTCACAGTGAATCTCTTCTCACTAGACTTATGTAGCACCACACTGTGCTGTTAGATTTAACAGCTAATTCCATCTGGCATAGTGGGTCTCAAAGCTAGCTGCGTATTAGAACCACCTGAAGACATGTTCTGCTATATCTAGATAAATGGCCTCCAAGAAGCAAGGATGTTAAAAGCTTGCTCCCTAGCCCATAGTGCTATTGGGAGGTGGTAGAATCTTTAAGAGGTGGGCCTTAGTGCAAAGAAGTTAGGTCACTAGAGGCATGCTCTCAAAGGGGACTGTGGGATGCTTGTTTTTCTCTCTTTGCTTCTCAGCTGCCAGGAGGTGAGCAGCTCCTCTGTCATATGTTCCTGCCATGACATGTTGTCTCACCATAGGCCCAGAAACAATGGGGCCAGCTGACCAAGGACGGGACCTTCAGAAACTGTGAGCCAAAATAAATGTTTCCTGTGATTAAGCTGATTATCTCAAGTTTTTCTTCTGGTGACAGAGAGCTGACTAACACAAGTTCCACCTCTAGAGATTTTGATCTTAATAAATACGAGGTGTCTTACTTACTTTTCTCATTGCTGAGACAAACTACCCAATACTCAAAGTTAAAGGAGGAAAGGTTTATTTAGCTCACAGTTTTTATAGGTTTTGGTCCATATTCAGCTAGCACCAGGGCAGAGTGGCATACAGCAGAAGGGCAAAATTTCGTGGCTGCAGAAGACTGCAAAAGCAACAGGAGAGTAGAGGAGACAAGCCTCTTTCTATCCCTTATTTGATATCCAGTCTACTGGACTAGGGCGGTGCCAAACCAATTGTAATAGAAAATGGCACCCCAGCAATGATACTTGTTTCTTAGTTGCCCAGGTAACAGCTCCTGTTGCAGTTCCAGTTGCTTCTGTCTCTTAGAAATGGCTGGTGACTGTGATGCATGCTGGTCACTATGATGCCTATTGTAAGAACCAATCCCTAACTGACAAGCCATTCTGCCTCTGTACTTTCTGCTTGCTTATCCCATAGAAGCCCTAGACCACCACAGATCAGGGCCTGATACTTGGGGAATGATTCTGATCAGTGCCCATTGCCATAAAATAAATCTGCCTCCAAATCCTGAGTATCGTTTCAGTGTTTCTACTTGCCACTGCACAACCAGTGGACCAATCCACTAATCACGTTAGTCTTGGCAACCTTAATGCCATCACTGAACCACAAATCAATCACAGACTCCACATTCAACTACCTCCGAAAAAAGCCCATCTAAAAGTGAGTGAGGTTTTGAGGAGACATCTAGACACAAACCATAACATGAGGTGACCCTAACTGAAGTAGGCTTCAAAAGGTACCAAAGGTGATTCTAACTTGTCAGCAGCACTGAGAAGTCCTGAACATCTGCAGCCAACATGGAGACAGAAACAGATGATCCCTCCCAAACACTGGAGTTGTATTTAATAGTCAGCAAGATTGGAGGGCTTCATGACAGAAAAATGCCTTTGGAAGGATGTAGGCTTCATAGTAGGGAAGGTTAGAACTATGCCTTGTGTTATGGTTGATAGATTATGTCAACTTGGAAAATCTAGAGGTTTAGCTGAGTGACTCAGGAGGAAGCTGGGGTGCTTACTTTGTAAACATCCTGAGCCTGTGGAAGAGGAGGACATAGAGACTGTGTGAGAGGTTCATGACCCCTGGGTGGGGGTAGCCTGTTTACAGTGTAAGGGAAGAGTAGAGGCTGCTTACAGCCATTCTTCTCTTTTGCTTTGGTTGTTTTTGCTGTGCTCTGCTGCCATGAAGTTTGCCCTCTGCCATGTGCCACTCTGCCTCTGAAGCAGCCAAGTATGGACTGAAACCTCCACAAACTGTAAGCTAAATAAACCTTTCCTTTCTTCATTTTGGATGTTGGGTATTTTGTCTCAGCAACTAGAGTAAAGTGACCAAGACAAAATTTGGTACCAGGAGTGGGGTTGTTGCTGTGACTATACCTGACCATGTGGTTCAAGAGCCTTTGGAAATGGCTTGTGGGAAGAGTTTGGAAAGGTTCAGAGATGTCTCCTGAAAGGGATGCACTGGAATGCCTTCGGCTGTTCTGTATGGGAGATTCTGGTCAGAGTTCAGAAGACCAGAAGGCCAGTGGAAATCCTGCCAGTAAGGACCAGGTTTGGGAGATTTCCATTGGGAAGGACTGCATTGGTTGTTGGACTCCAGACAATGTATGTTATGGCTTGGCAGAAAGTTTGTCTGCATTTTGCTCCTGTCCAGAGGCTTTGCCTAAGACTGAGATTAAGGGCAGCAGTGAACTGATTAATCTGGCAAAAGAAATTTCAAGGCAGTCGAATGTTGGGGCAGTGGCATGGCTATTGCTGGGGGCTTTTAGCCAGATTTATA
>PVLD010029012.1:0-18610 GCA_004027595.1 Dinomys branickii | reverse complement strand
ACTTTCCCACGTCTCGCCCCGGCAGCCTGGTCCGCCCTACCACATCTCCCCCGGCATCTCAGAGAAATACGCCCAGTTTAAACTTCCCAGCCGAGGTTCCGGCATTCACGCTCACCAAGTCTGTCTCGAGCTGGTGGTGTTTATTAAGGAGGTTCGCTCCCTTGCTGCTCACCCGGTCGCCATCTTCCCCGGATCTGGGATGAGTTTTTAAGTGCTTTTTTTAAAATAAGAATTAGAGTCACGTGACTTAGAATATTTCTGAAGGTGTGAAGCTGTCCTCTGTGGCCCAGGACCCTTCCCCACCTTGGCAGGCCTCATTTGAAGACCACCTGGCCTCCCATGTGTTTCCTCTTTCCTCCTAGACAGTGCAAATGTTTGAGAATTTATTCTTAGCATTGGATTCTTTGAACACGTTTGGCTCCGTTAGTCCACTGAGGCTGAGGTAACATAAACTATTCTTTCAGGAGCCCTTATCAAATTCAGGACAGGATGTTCGTGAAGTAACAGATGGGCTTTGTGGTTGGCCTGATCACCACTGATCAAATCTAAAATAAAGTGAAGAGAGCCGCAGTGCCTAACCCGTGTCCTTGAATAGAACAGAAGCTTAACAAATGCTGGTAAGAGAAAGCATGAATTCATAAACAACGAATGGTTGGAACTCTACTGCTGCCTGGGAGGAGACAGAAAGCTTGAATGAGCGTGGGGTAGTTTAATCCTAAAATGTCAGAGTGAGCACCTGTTGTTAATTTTCCTATTGGAGATTCACGGTCAGAGTTCCCAGTGGCTACTATCCACCGATTCCTACCACAGTTGGCCTCTGTTGGTTTTATTTGCTTAGTTTCTTCCTTTTTTAGGGGGAGCACTGCCTATCTCCACCACCAGTGAGACCATCCAATGTGGTATTGGGTGGAGCATTTGGCCTAGACTAAGCCACTTACAGCACCATGGTTCCTTGGCAACCATTGTTGTCATAGGCATTAATATGTGGATGTGTGACCTACTGGGGGTAGTCATCCTCTTTCACTGGGTTTATAATTAGACATTGTGAAAACAGAAGTTTCCTTTTGCATTGAGATTGCTAAACTCAGAAGTGGTGAATCTGGTCAGTAGTGTGAGGGTAGTTATTTAACAGCTTGCTCTCAAGGAAAATAATGCATATATATTTGTACAAGTTTATAGTTACTATGCATAATGATAAAAAGATGTGTGGCATGTAATTTTCAAATAACATTAAACTATTGAACACCTTGCACATCTTACAAAGCCCTTAATTGTGACCAGGTACTTTCACTTACTTCTGCCTAACCCTAGGGTTTACAGCCAACCTATGGTTACAGTTGATAGTAATATATTTTCAGCAAGAACATTGGTTGATGTTTTCATTTGTCTTCATGATGAAAAGGAAACAACAAAGACATATGTTAGGAATTTACACATTAGTCAAAGATGTGAGCAACTTCTTTGTTGAATTGAGTGATATGTTTGAATAATAAAAGAATATTTCCTTTTTTGTTTGCAGTCTCATTATGGTTTGAATGTGTTTCCCCTGACCCCCAACCAAAGTCATATCTTTCTTTTCTGAGATTTTCACTGGTGACCCAGATCTTGGAGACACACATTAGGCCAGGGGCAGGAATTTCTAAGTCTTTATTTCCCCTTCCTTTCCAACTTATTTTTCCCACTCTAATACAAGGATTTTTTTTTTTTTCTCGTCTAGGAGGAAGGTGGGAACAAATGAGATAGTTATTAGATATTGTCCAACTCTTGTGACAGGATAGTACAGTAATTAAATACTAAGGTTAAGAATTTGGGCTTTGAAAATGGAACAGCTGGTTATACAGTCTGGCTACATCATGTCCCAGCTTTGTGACCCTTGGCAAAGCGCTTATCTTCTCCATGCCTCCGTTTTATTTTTGGCTTATTGGGGATAATTTAAACACTTGCTGTGGCACCTGCAAATAAAAACTTCCAGAGTTGAATAGAACTTAATTTTACTCTATTAGGGTTAAATGAAAAAAGACTTGTAAACTATGTCAGAACAATGCTTGACGCCTGCTAAGGATGTATGTAACCTTTATGATAACACTTTTCTTGCTGTGTTGTACTCTTCTTCTAATGCTTAAATTTCTGAAATACAAAAGCCAAGCAGGGTGAACTGCGATGAGAAGTGGGGAATGTAATAACAGCTACAGGGCACAGTAGCTATGGGGCAAGGGAGTAGTCAATGTTTCAACAATATCACCTCGTCATATGCAAGGGTTCCTGGTCTAGTTTTCCAACCCTGGACTTTTCTTCTCCTGATGCATTATGTACTCCAGCTACATACAGATCTCTTTTTCTAAAATTCCATATCACTTCCTACTCAAAGAATGCCTTTCATGGACTACAAAAGAAAGCCAGAGGTCCTCAAGCTGCCCTGATGAGTTCCAGTGTCTCCAAATCTACCTCCCATTTCTCTTTGCTAAGTCTAAGTAAGTTATGTACATTTTTTGTTATATATCACAGACTTTCCTATCATTCTGACTTCCCTGCTTTATAGTTCTTTCACCTAAAAGATCTCCCTCCTTTCCCCCCTGAGGACATCCACAGAGGGGCAACTAGAGGCTGAAGTCCAGGCCACAGTCTCCCTCTGATTGGGGTGCCTTGATTTGGTTCTATCTCGAGTCAGCAGAGGTTTCTTTCCGTAGTTCTTGTGAAGATGCCACAGGGCAGTGGCTACTGTGACAAGGAGGAACATGAGGTTTTAGCCGTACCTGTCATCTTTTCTCCCCAACAGTGAGACAAATGTAAGCAGTACAAGAGGCACAGGATGGCACTTGAAGTGGCAGAAGGGGCTTTTTGCCAGATCTTGGTGCATCCAAGAAGGCCTTCCGAGGAAGTGACATCTAATCCATTGTCTGAAGGAATATAGTTGGTGATACAAGACCTTGGTGGAAGGGATAAGATGAGTGAAGATAGCAGGAAAGGATGAAGTTGTGGGATTGGAGCATGGGGTGATAGCAATTGAGACTGGATGAGTAAGCTGGAGTCAGGTGGGGATGGATGTGAACAGGCTAGCTGGGAACTTTAGACTGTCCTCTGAGGGCAATGAGAATCTTAGATGTGTTTAAGCAGGGGAGTGACGTCAATAAATTTATGCTTTGGGAGAAACATTTCAGCTACAGTACTGGGTGAAGAATGAATTGAGGTGGCTTGGATCTGGAGTGGAGGACGACAGGAGACAGCAGGAAGCAGAGAGACCACTGTTGAAGGAGCCATGGTGCCAATAGAGAGGGAGAAATGGGTATGTCTGAGAGAAGTCTGGAAGATTGAATAAAGGATTGGATGTATCAGTTGAGGAAGCATTGAAGTTCCTGACTTGCAGAGCTGAGTTAATAGAGGTGGCTCTCTTGACATCAGAAACATTGGAGGAGAGACCCCGTCCACTGCCCCCCTCATCACAGAAGCCTAGGTGAGTTGAGTGGGAGGTGAGAGACCCCTCCCATCACTTCCCTACCACAGTGGCAACCTCTATCCAGAGGAACCCTGGTGCCTGGCCCATCCCCCTACACCACAGGAGGGGCAGCCAGCATGGGAAGTGCCTGGGACAAGGCAAAGGAACCCAGGGTAAATACACTCTAACAAGGGGAAATACTTTACATACAAACTCCTAAGTCATGCTTGGTTCTATTATATAACTGTAGACTTTGCTCCTATGGACTAAAGTACAAAATTAATAGTCACCACAGTTTGTCAGTTTCTAAGTTGTGCTTGAGGCTATCATTATTGCTAACTGTCCCACTATGGGTAGGGTGTCATGTCTGTTGTAATCAGTGTTCTCCCTTGTGTAACAATATCGGGGAGTTCCGGAGTAATGACCTCACCACAGTGTACACCAAAAGACTGGAGACAAAGCCAAACAGAAACTAACATTCTACTCTCAATTAATGGGGAAGGTAGGACCTTGGGGCAGACACAAACAAAGAATCTATACATAGATGATGTCCCTGAAGAACAGACTTTTCCTGGGGGAGGCCTTGATACTAGTGATATAGCTGCTTACTTTCAAAACTTGCAAGGATCATCACAGAAAACAAGATAATTTTTTTTTTTTGAAATAGAAAATGCCATGACAAGGGAGCAAAATGCCATCTCAGACTTCCAGCCCACCCAGAACAAGTCCAGGAGACATGAGCATAGAAGAAATTGGAAGTTACACACCTGGAACTTCTGAAATGATGGCAACTGAAGTAAAGAAACAACTCCATCAGGCTATAGAGGAAATCAGATCAGAAGTAATCTCTCAGGTAAAAAGAAGAAATGGCAATAATCATGAAAGAATTGCTGAGCATATCGAAAGAAGACATAGATAAAATAGAAGAGCATAGGAAAATGATGGAAACCTTGATTGGACAATATAGGGAAGAATTAGAATGCATGAAACATATTCAAAGAGATAAATTAAAAATTCCATTGAAAGCTGGCAAAACCACTTGAACAAAACTGAAGATAGACTTTCAGACCTTGAAGATACGATTGCAGCTAGCAATCATGAAAGGAAAGATCTCCTAGAAATAACGAGGAGCCAGGAAATAACAATTCAGCAGCTACAAGAAGAGGCAAAGAAACACTAGAGAGAGGGACCTGGAGCGGCTGCAGGATGAGGTATTTGTTTTGGTTATGTTGTTGAGCTAGGGAGCCCTGTAGAATTGCCACATGGAGAGAGTCGGTGAGCACACGAGTATTGAGTCAAAACTATAGAAAGAAGACCTGTGCTTTACAATTTGGAAATCTGTGGATTTCCCTATATTTGTGTTTCTCCTTTCTTGGTTGGTTAAGGATAGCAATTCCTATGATCAAACACATTAATATCTATGCAGCAAAACATCAACTTCCACAGCAAGTGGTCAATATCCACAGCAAGAGAGAGCAAGAAAGGACAGAAAGCTACTTGACAGTTCAAGTCAGGTTTTTCTGACAAGTTTATAGGGGAAAAACTTTAGGATATTAGAGTTTTCTACTTTAGAAGTAAGGTTTCAATACTGTCTATCTTTACTCTCTCATTTTATTCTACTCTCAGTCACATTTGGATAGGTACTATTACTGTGTCGTTTTTACAAATCACAAAACTCAGACACAGATTGCTTAATTAAAACGCGGAAGTCACATGATCAGTATTCAACCTAAGACAGGAGAACGTTTCCAGAGGAAAGGAGTGGTAACAGGGTGAAGTGTCACAGGCAGGTAAAATAAAATGAAACATGGGATGGCCTCACAGTATGTGTGAGCGACTTTCAGGGATGTGTAGAGTAGAGGCTGGTCTGTGGGGTCTTAGCAGTGACTAGAAGCAATCTTCCGAGAAGACTGACCATGCAAGGGTGGGAGAGATGGAGCACAAGTAGGAAGAAACAACACACGCAGAAGGTCATTTTCAAAGCATGTAAGTGTTGAAGAGAGGAATGAGGGGACCGTCAGTGAGTGACGTGAGGTCTCATGAGTGGCACAAATGACTAGGATCCAGGGTACTGGAGAAGAGGTGGGGACTGATGTTGCTTCTTGTTCACATAAAAGACAGAGAAGAAAGAGAGGCAACAAAGGCAAGAACCCAAGGGTTGACAGAGTGACACATTCTCTCTGAGTCATCTTCTGAGCCTAGAAGGTGTGAGAGTGACAGAAGGGTGAAGACAGAGGGGCAGGGCTGAGAATTGAAGACACAGCGGACTAGGGCTGTATGGTGGGGCTGGGTGAATTGAGAGGGTCAAGTTGGTTTGGAAGCCTTGAATTTGCAGTGCATCATTCTTGGAGGTTTTGTGATTCCCTCCCAAGAATCAGCAGCTATACCCGTGAACAGACTCACAGTTGGATCTGGTAGGTTGGGTCCTTGCTGAGCAGATGCAACTGGAGATTGGGTCCTTGGGAATTTGAACCCCAGAGATTGTCAAGGAATGTAGCATTGGTCCTCTATCTTGATGCATACTGAAATTATACGAGGAATTTAGGAAGTGACTGATGTCTGTGTTTTATCTTCAGGAACTTTGATTTACTTGGCTTAGGCTATGGCCTGGACTTTGAGATTTTATAAACTCCCTGGGTGTTTCTTAAATGCAGTCAGGGTCGAGAATTATGACTCCCTTAATTTCCTATGCCTAAAGTAAGTTCACCATCTGTATCAGCCAGGCTAGATAATTTTACAAAACAGTAACAAACTGCAGACGTCAGTGTTTTAACACAATAAAACTTATTCTTTTTGTTGCTATAATGTTTGCTGAAAATGTAGGTGACTCTTCTGAGCAGATTTTCTTGACTATCTTGTCATTTCTTAGTCACTGGGACACAGGAAGAGGCATAGGGGAAATTTGAAAAAGGCGAAAGATTTATACGATCTGAAGAGAAACCAGAGTATGGGAAATTTGAGTTCTGGCTTTTATACATGCTTTCATCTAGAAATAACACCCAACACCTCCAGTTATATTTTATTGATCTGTGCCAATAGCAGAGCCACAACTAACTTCAAGAGGAGGAAAAGGTAACTGGATATTGGTGAATATTAGCAGTGACCAACATCCGGATCCAAGTTTACTGAAAATGAAAGAGAGAAAATAACTATTGTATTAACTTTCATGTATTTATACTGTATGGGCTGCATGGCAGATATTATATGAATGATTCCCAAGTAGGACCTCATTTAATTCTCATAACAGCCTTGCTAAATAGGTACTTTTAAATCCCTATTTGTCAGAAGGTGAAACTGAGGTTAAATACCTTGCCCTAGCAGACATGAATTCCAGGCAGTCTGGGTCCACAGTCCAAGTACGGAGTCTCTATAGTACACTGCCTCTGTGGTGCTTTCTCTCATCTTAGCTCCCAGGGGCTAGGGCTGCAGATGGGAGGTACAGTACAAGTCTGGGACTTGTGCATGCAAAGGGATGGAGCAATGCTTGCATATTTTACTGCTGATGCTCTAGGTAGCAGCACAGAGTGGGGTTTGAGGAGGAGGAAATGGATGTTGCTACTAAGTGAACTGAGCTGGAGACCAACTTGGAAACGACATCTGGCCCTTGCCTTTTTCCTTCCTCCTTTTCTCTGTCAGAACCACCCATTCAGCCTTTGCTGACTGCAGCTTGGATCTGAACTAGATTAGCACAGAAAGAGAGGGCAGGGAGGGGAGAAAAAGCAGCCCCAGTGAGCGCTGTGGTTGGGTCATCTATAGAGAAGGGACCAATTTATCCAGGTATGTTTCTGGAAATTGACAGAGAATTACCTCTACTATAAAATAAGCTACATTTTAAATCTTCAGTGAAAGAATCCTTTGGGGAACCAGTAGTAATTACAAATCACTTGCCAATGAATGATTTTTCTGAGGCCCCCCCTTTTGCCTAGGCTCCCCTTAGGCTGGAAGACACCAGCGGGGCAGCTGTTTCCATTCTGCCCTGTCTTTGGAGTCAGCCAACACTGCCAGGGGCTGGAACTCCTGGTTCGCACAGACAGTGCCTCTCTAATTACTATATCTCATGGCACCAGAGAGAAGCACCACTGACTCCACCTTAAAATGAAAATATTGTAATAAAGCAAACAAGTCAACAAAACAAAGCCCTTTGTGTGACATTGAAGCTTTTTCCATTCCTGTCTCACTCACCTGTTAAATCCTGTGGCTTGGTCACAGCATATGGAGTCTGTCTACAAAACACTCTGAAATGCTGTATTGGCACCTTGCTGCAGTCTGCCAGCTCGCTCCCTAGGACCTGCATCCGACGGTCCTGCTGCTGTTGCTGCCACCGCTCTGTTTTCCTTAACTCTGTGTGAGTTGTCGCCTTGGGTGTCTCTTCTCTTTCTGTGAAGAAGCAGAGATTGCTGGATGTTGCTTTCAGACTAATGCAAGACCAGGCTATTTTCTATTATTTAGCAGGAGCTCTGGCTACAGGATCGGGAGCCCCAATTCCAGTCTCTCTGCAGAGCACTCTAAAGCACCACCTCATCTTGGATAAGGCAGTTGTTCTTTCTAGGTCTCAGTTTGTTCCTTTATAAAAATGAAAATTTAGACCACAAGAGTGGGAAAAGTGAGTGATGTGGTGATTTAGTGCTTTACAGCTACAAATTATTTTTCCACAATCATTAACATAATCCAAAAGTTATAATGCTGGGCAGTGATTAAAGACAAGAGAAGACAAGATGTCTTTTTAATTAAATCTGCAGATAGAAATAAATGGGAACGTTCTCCCAGTAATTGTGTGACTGTCTTAATGGAGTCCGAAAGAGTTTCCTCTTTGGGAAGTGTGAGCTAATACACCCACAGAGGAATGATCAGGAACAGGATATTTATACTAGATGGGAAATGCTGGGAAGCTGAGATGTTAAACCAATAGCCAGAGGCGAGATGTGGGCAGCTGATGATGTGCAAAAGAACATATAGATTTGGAATAGTCCCTGCTAATGATGACGACAGAACCATCATGCATGCTAGAAGTCTAAAATAGCAATCTATGAAAAATGTATAATAAACTTGCTTACTTCTCCCCCGCTCCAGTCAATGAATGGCGGATTAGTCTAGGATCTTTTGAACACAGATCGCGTAAGACTTGCCGGAAGGGGGAAACTCAGTGGTGTGTTTGAGGCTGGGGTGCTTGGTGGTGGTGTAGGTTTTGATTCTCCTGTGAAGGATGCACACGCTACCTAGCTGCAGGGAGAAAGCATTAACCTCTGAGGAGTATCCTGGCTTCTGCCTGCGGCAAACTAACCACAGGCATCCAATCTCTATCAGTCTCCCGTTGTTTAACTGAAGACACCCCAAGGTATTTACAAGACATTCTGGATGGTGGGGCATAAGTGTGCTTCGACAGCAGTGCTTTAGATAGAAAGCTAGAATAACCAGTGGATTCAACCTAGTCTCTTGAATTTTTTTTTTTTTCTAGAAAGAATCTTAGTGCATCAGGCCTTCTTTTTTGCTTTGTCAACCTATTAGGTTTTTTCAGCAGCCCAAGACCTGGGTGGGTGGAAATTTCAGAGGAGAGGGGAAACACGACTCTGTGTGAACCTTGGATCCTAGTTCCTTTACTTCCGTCTGCCCTTACCCACTGTGTGAGGGGTCCGGGAGGGAGAGGAGAGCGAAGGGAGACACGGGAGTGAAGGAGGGACAGAGACAGATCCTGTATCAAGGGCAGTGAGAGATAAAAGGGAAGCTGGAGGGGGCGCACAGTACAAAGTCAGACTCTGCGGGAGGGCAGGTCCTGAGGTGGGCGTTAGCCCAACCCCAGCCAGAGGATTCCATCTGCTTCTAACAAACTGCGATGATTTCCGAAGCAGTTAATCTCGCCCCTGGCCTGTTCTGATCCCAGCTAAGGGGCTCGCTCCATCCAACTGAACTTTCGATGTGGCTGCTCAGGACTTCGCCCGCCCCCCAGCGCTGACCCTGCTGCAGGGCACTTTTGATCTCAGCTCGACGCCGCTCCGCAGGCTATCTGTCCCCAACAGGCCCGGGTGGCGCCACCAGAGGAGTGGCTCAGTGCTTCTGCAACTTGAGCGGGGTTACAATAGAGTCCGGGTACTGCGTCCCGGAGTTCCGGGTTCCCTAGCTCAGGGGTGGGGTGGGGCGCCCAGATTTGCATTTTTAACAAGTTGTTGGGTGGTGCCGATCTCCCACTTTGATTCGGGGCCACTTCGAGACTCAATGCTTTAGATAAAAAAAAACAAAAAACAAACAAACAAAAAAAAAACAAAACAAGGCATCGCGGCTTGGGCTTCCTTTATTCTTTTTAAAAAACATTCTCGCTCCATTTCCACTTAAGCTTTCCTCTTCTCTGTGGCAGCCCCCAGACTGTGGGCTGCTTGGATCGGTGCCACTCGCGTCCCCGGTTCTGAAGGCCCGGAACGGGGGTGGTTTGGGGCGACTGTCGCCCAGACCCAGACCCGAAAGGCTTTGCCCTCGCCAGCTTCACCGCTGTCCGTGCGGTGCCGCCCGTCACGCTCCCGGGCACACCGGCGTTCCCAGCCCCTCGGCCTCCCCTGCCGTCCGGGGCAAGCTTTCCAGTAACTTTGCAGCCGAGGCCACGGCCCTCGGGAGCTCCGGGCCGGCCGCTGCGCCCCAGAGCGCCAGCCCCAGCCCGGGGCGCGCGGCCAGGCGTGCGCAGCTCTGCGCTCGGCCCGGCGCGCTCGGGCTGGGGTGCGGGGCGCCTGCCGCCCTGAGCTCCTGCGCGGCGGCCTCGGGCGCCCGGGCCGGATGGGGGCGTAGCAGCGTCAGGTGGCTGCTCTGCGTCCCCGCGCGCCGCCCCGCCAGTCCCGACGCAGCGCTCCGCGCGGGCGGCAGCGGGAGCCGCGGGAGCGGGGCATCCCGGGGCGGGGCTGCGAGGTGCCCCTCCGGCGCCCTCCGCTCTGCGTCCGCCTCTCTCCGCACTGGACTGCGAGCGCGCGCCAGGACCTCGGGGACGGAGGAGAGGCCAGCGGCGCCCGACGCTCAGCCTCACAGAAGTTGGGCTGCCCGGGCTGCTGGCTCCGGCGCGCGGCACGGGTGGGCTGGGGCACCCGGCGAGGAGGGCGCAGCCCGGACAGCTCGCTGCGAGCTGAGGGGCCTGGGCGAGCGCGGCTCGAGGCCGTTCTTTCTCGCCCCGGACCCCGGGGCGCGGGCCAGGGGGGAGAAATGCTGAGCCCGCGCCCGGGCGCCCGTCGCCGCGGCCGCAGCCCCAGCTTTAGCACCGGCGGGACAGCGACAGCGGGGGCGGCGCAGGCGCACTGTGCCCGGCGGAGCCTGCAGTTCCCGAGCCCCGTGTGCGGCGCTGCCACAGTCTGGGCAGCGGCGGCCGGGGGAGCGCTACTACCATGAACTGCTTGGTGCTCCTCCCCAGAGCTGCTCATCCGGGTCGGGCTGGAGACACAGTCAGGGGACCCCGCCGCCGCGCCCCCTCTTCTTTCGGCTCGGTCTCTTCCACCTTTTTCTCCTATTCCTGCACCTTCTCTTCTTGCTTCCCCCCCTCCCCCGCCGCGGATCCTGGCCGCTGCTCTTCAGACCCAGGATGCCGGGGGGCAAGAGAGGGCTGGTGGCACCGCAGAACACATTTTTGGAGAACATCGTCAGGCGCTCCAGTGGTAAGGAGAGTTGCAGTTCAGCGCAGCCCCACCTGCACCCCGCCCACGCGCGCCCCCCGCTAGCCCCATCCCAGCCCCGTCCCAAGGGGGGAGGGGGTGCAAGGCTGCTTTGACCCAGGGTTGCAGCCCGCAGCCGGACTCAGCTGGGGTAGGGGGTTGGGTGGGCGGGGGTGGGAAGGAGCTGGTGGAAGAAAGTTGGTTGAATCTCCTTCCCAGGAGACGCGCTCCCTCCCACCTGTCCAGGGCCAGCACCGCAGCCGGGGAGGGGGTGGGTCGAGGATGGGGCGTCCGGCGGGCACCCTGGGATTTCGCTTTGATGAGGGCCACCTTTCCTGCTCATCCTTTGTCCACATTTTTCTTTAAGTAGCCTTCGGGGGCTGACCATTAAATTAATCTCCGAGGAAGGGTTCAGGTTGGCGATGGCTGCAAAAGTGGCTACTTAATCAGATTTAAATCTCTGGAAGGCTTTTTTCTTTTTGCCCCCGTGGGTGCAGCTGAAAGGTACCTTGTGTGAAGGAGAGGAGTTGGAGTCGAACCTAAAAAAGAGGCTCAGTACTTGAGAAACGGCAAAGCAATTTTTAGGGCCAAATTTGTGTTTCAAGTTTCTGTTTTTTAAATTTTTTTCTGCTCTACCCTGGTCCAAATGATATATTTCATTTGGCTTACACAGGCGAAGCGCAGAGTGAAGCAGTAGGTCCTGAGCTGTAATGTAACTGTAGAAAGAATTAAAAAATAGCATTCTACTTTGCTACTGGTAGTAAGATTTTCTTGACATGAAGTGTCTTTAAAATACCATTCACTTGTCCATGTGTTTTTCAACAATATATTCTGGATGGAAATGGCCCTATACTTCACGTTGAAGGCTGTGCAAACTTGGCATTGTACTGAAATCTGGATCTTGTACTTGATTTTCCTTTATTCACACAGCTTCATAAACAAGATATGTTGAGTGTCCTTTTTAAAGTTCTTTCCTTCAGAGGCCTGTTATTTTATTGGGAGGTCCTTGGCTTGGACAGTTCTGAATAGAGAACACAGTAGACGTTTGAACTCGGTGGGAACTCTGTGCAGTTCTGTAATTTCTTTGTGATTCACTGAGACAACATTTACTTGGGTGCCTGATAGGGCACATACTCTGTGGGTCCTTTGAATAAAAAAGTGATTAAGACACTTACACTGTTTTCAGGAAACTCCTGCCTGGTAGGCAGAGCAGAAGCACACTGTACAACGATGGTTTCTCTATGAGTTGGTAGGTTAAATTATACTGAATCTTAGAGTAGGATCTCTTTAAAACTGAAGTTTGCAAATTTCCCCTTCATTTGGGACTCTATGTATTTGAGTATCCTGAAGTGTTTTTCCTAAATCTCTGTCTAGGTATATGGTTTTAATTTGGGGTTTGTAACAGTATTTCTTTCCCTTTGGTCAATGCCTGGTGTTAAACAAACCAGAAGCTGCTCTGTTCTATTTAGGTTGGGGAAAAAAAAATTACCTAACAAGGTCTGGTCTGGCATGCATTTTAATACCTATGATATTATTAACCATTCCAGTGTGACTTCAGAGTTTTTACTTTTTATGACATAAAATATAAACTCATACTGACAGCTATTTCAGTATCTTCTTGTATTGATATCTTGCATGGATCTACGATACAAGGGAATGTTATTGTTGAAACAGTTAATCGTGGGAGAATTTAAAAGTTACTGGGACCAGCAGTTTGAGAGAGGTGAATCTTTGGTTTTCCCATCCTCTTGGGTTTTCAACTCCATGCACCGAGAGGACTTTGCACACAAGGCCTTCGAAATAAGACCCACAGGCGATCTGCTGCTCTGTTTGGTGAGGAGGGAGATACTAAGAATTCCTAGATGGAAGTTTATAATAAAGTATCTTCGGTTGAAACTTTTTACACAGACTGGAATGATGAGCTCGTTTTTTAGAATATGTTTAGTTTCAGATGTAGCTTGAAATTAAGATTTACCTTAGGTGGTCCGGAAATACTTGCTTCCCTTGCTATCATTGTGCATCTACCATGCAATGTAGTGAATATTTTATCTTGTGTACCCTTGAAATTCATAGTTGTTTCACTGGTTTCAGTGTTTCTTTCCATGGATAACTCCCAGTGTGAGGGAAGAATTGATCTGTTTTGGCATTTGAAAATTCTACCAGTAATTGTCCCTGATGAACTTGGAATAGCACTGCTTAAAACTCCCCGGGTTTGTTTGAAAGGCATTAAATATTTGAAGACATATACACAATTACATATGATAAGTACTAAATAGCCTCAGTGCTCTTTGCAGAGCAAGTACCTCAGAACTTGAGAATTATGCATGAAATTGATCTGAGAATATCCCTCAGTTGTCATTTCTGTATGATTTGGCAGGGAAATAGAAAAATTCACCCTGAAAGATTGTTTGAGAGTAATAGAGAAAATTCCCTTCAGGATTCTCCTAGATGGATCAGGTTTGTTACATTGAAGATTTCATTGACCATTAACTTAACAACGTTGAAAGGGGAATGTTGGTAGAGCGTTAATGAGAAAAGAAGGCAAAGGAACCAGCACCCCCGATGTGTTTACGGCCCCAGGAAAAAGAATGGCATGGTACTTTGACTGTATCACACACAAAGCTTCTGATAAACCATCATTTGGGTACTTATCAAAAGATTGGCTCTTGTCAAACATAGAAATGTATATGGAGATGCACAAAAGCCCCACAAGCATGCACATGGCCAGGCATCCACTCAGACACCAAGACATGGGAGTCAAAGTCACTGTCTTTCTCTGTCACAGACATAAGAATCACAAAGGAGACACCAAAAAGCAGAGACGCGCACTCTCGCATGCACACACGCACACACACACACACACACACACAGACACCCCACATGGGGCGGAGAGGGTCACAGAGAAAACATCAGGCACGTTTTTTATCCATTGGGAAGCTAATGAACTCAAATCTCAGCCATTAAAAACCATCAGAGAACTTTTTGATGATGCAGAACAAAGGAGAAAGAAATATGACAGAATTTGGCTTTAGCTTTTAAACCAGAGGATTTCTTTAATAAAGTTCCAAGGTCCACAGCTGAAATTTCAGAATAGCAGTGCTCTGTTCTGTGCCCTAAAGTGTCAGCGATAGCCCATTTGCTGTGATTATATACTTCTTGAGATTAGATTTTTATTTTCCTTATTTAGTTGACTCTCATTGCAAATTGTTACTAGTGATTCAAAGTCTATAAAATGAAACAGTGAAGGCACTGAGTGGGATGGATAGGCAAACTTTGCAGCCATCTCAAAATAGACCTAGGGAATTCCTCTCTTTAGTTTTAAGATTAAGGACAAGTTAGAATCATTTTTAGGCAAATAAAGGGAGTTAAGATAATTCTAAATAAAGAGAAAGAACATTAGTACACATATCTGTAAAGGTCAAAAGTATAAAGGCAATAGGAATGTACAGATAAATTTAAAAAAAATTTTTAGTTTTGATTGTCCCCTGGTAACTGTACATACTTATGGCTTACAGTGTGACACTCACCACTTGCATACAACATGTAGTGATGGACATCAGGCCTATGTATCCCTTCAGATATTTGTCATTTCTTCGAGTTGGGAACACTGAGACTCCCCTCTAGTAGCTGTTTTGAAATGTTGATTTTGTTGTTGTTAACCAGAGTTAAGGTTAGATAAATTTTTGGCTGGTAGGATCGAAATGTTGTTACGAAGGGGGGCTTGAGAGCTGTGTGGTGTAACACACATCCCCTCCACATCCCTTACCTCCAGTGCTCGCTAACAGGATCTGTGTTGGGAACATCATTAAGACATTTTTCCCTTATTTGAATTTTAATTATTTATGTAAATTAAGTGTAGGAAGCAGTAAACTTGTGTATGGAGGTTAAAAGCCTGAAAGAGGACAACTGTTTTTTAGGATGCCTAGGTGGAATTTTAGATTCAAAAGGCAAAACATGTTTCAGAGTCTTCAGTCTGGTTACGTCTTTGGACAGCGCATTGTATTCATACGTCGTCTCTGATTCCGTAATGAGTAAACATGCGTGATGAAGTTGGTTGAGAGTGAATAGGTTGCTGGCCTGAAAAGTCATAACTGCAAATTAACATCTTTTTATTAGAAATTCATTAATATTTTAAGCAAATCGAAACAGTTTTCTAGTTTTATGAAAAACTAGAAGTGTTTTTCTCTTTGGAAGAGAAAAGGGCCCAAGGAGGAGGATGGAAGGTCAGATACGTACCTCATCCTTCCAGGGAGCAGCTCTGTGTCCCCAGTTTTCCATTTTTCTGAGCAAAGCTGTGTTGCACAGCTCTTCTCTCAGCCACCTCTTACTCATATTAAGCCTGACCTTATCTGTGCTGTAACTGACGATCGCAAAAAATAGGGTCTTAGAGATTGCCAGATCAGAGAAAATGCAGACCCGGGGACTTAAGAACCAAACAGAAAAGGGAATAATCACTTTTAAGTATCACCGAGTTTCAAACAAATTGTGCAAAGTAAATGGATTTCTTTTTCTTATAAAGCTCTTGGTATTTTTTTCTGGAAAGCTTTTCTGTAATATCCAAGACACTGTTCAGGAAATATTGATAAAACCACATAGTGTTTTTGAAACATTGGTTTACCCATGTCTTATAATGTACCACTTTAACATTTAAAATATCAAAGAGGTTGAAGTAATACTGACCACTTCCTAAATCATATTGATAAACACACCAGAGGATTGTCTTTTGCTTTTGAGCTCACACTACATTATGTAAGGAATTGCTGACCCAGGGCTGTCTACCTCAGAGTGCTGCTCTTGGAACTAGAAATCATCCTCTTTGTTTATCTTTACTTGATTCCAGAAGCAGAATGTGTAAGAAATCCATTCACTTAGTCATCTTTTAACTGACCTATTTACAAAAAAATATAAGCCACTATTTTTTTAACATCAGGGAATAATTATGCTGATTTTAATTGATGACGACGGAGTATATTTCCACGAAGAAACCTTTTAGGTTAATCAGCACTCATTTTTCCTTTCATTGGGTTCGATACCTGTGCCCTGGCTGGGAAGAATAATGCTTGTGCATTCTCCAGTGAGCCTATGTAAAGAAGCGTTGTTCACCAAACTTGCGTAGTGACGCTTACCACAAGAGGTCACTATAGGTTCTATCACAGGTGAACCAAGTCCTCAACGTCTTTCATTTTCCTTACCCTGCCCTTCACCCCCCAAATCAGACTGGGGGTAGTCAGTGTGGTCAGTTATTCCTCTTGGAGGAAAATATCTAAAATATAAGACATACATAGGGCATAAGGAAGTTCAATAGTAAGATGCTTATCTCAGTTATTAAAATTTACTTTAATTGATAGTGATGAACATTTTCCAGCTGAATGAAGGTGACATTAATAAAAATAGTTAACATTAGAATGTGATAGTAATTAATAAAATATATTTTAGACTAATAGGACACTTTAGCATATTAACAAATTTTATTGTAATGTGCAACATCAGTGATGTGGAAACACATATAAAACAATGTTCTTCAGAGTAATGCTGTGTGCATAACATTTCATAGCAGGAAGATGACTACATATTTCCTATTTCAACAAGAGTTTTCCTCTACTTAAAGTCTCTGTATAACTTATATTAAGTTTTTGAGGTAGAATCAGTTTAATTTTATTGAAATGTAGTTCCCAGATTTATAGTTACTTTCATAGGATGTTATGTGATTCTGGTATTTTGGTGTTAATGTATATATTGAAAAAGCACAAAATTCAAACAACGTGACTTTAAAGTTCTACAAGCTATTAAGCTCTAAAAGACATGTAATTGGGAATATATTGCTTTAAGGAGTATTGTTTTCTGTTGGCGAGTGTGAATTTAGATTTGATTCATTTGTTTGCTTGGGCTGGAAACTGTATGTTGGGAGCTGGATGCTTTGGTATGTCCCATACAGAATCAGTTGTAATGGCAAAGTTAAAATGAGCCATAGAGTACTTTTTTAATGAAAGAGATGTGTGGGGAAACCAAATAAAAAAAGAATAACAAGTTCGCAAGCAGAAGCAATTGTTGCTGTGGAAATTGATGTCAAAGAAAGTACTTGTTTTGGTGCACTCTAAGAAATGGACATTTTAGAACACATTTCTTTCTCAGGAGCAGCAGAGAACTTAACAACAGTCCTCAGCATGTTCCCCCAATAGTCTGGCATAATAACACTTAGCTTGATTTTCTATTATCTGAGAATGACTAAAAATAAGCATTTAAATATTCTTAAGAAGTTAATGTTGGGAAGGCTGAGTCTTGAAAGATATTTGATCACATGAAAGTAGTGGTAATTATCACCATGTAATTCATTGTGCATTTCAGATATTATATTGGTGTTTGATTCCATGTACTTACTATTACCTAATGAAGTATATCTGCATAGAGTCTAGTATCTGTCTCTGTACACAGTCTGGATAGTAGTTTTATGATATATTATTTTCACATGGAAAAAGATAAGAAAACTAATGGGCAAAATATTTAGAAAGGGAGAATATTTGGAAAGGTATTGAAATTTTACTGAAAATGAAATCTTTGCTCTATTTGGATATGGTTCAGTCAGAAAATATAACTACTAAAATATAACTCTGGGCTTTGAGAGATCAGTGATTTGAGATCTAAGCTTAGGTATACAATCATGACAGTTTTAGATAGATCTAGACGTATAACTGGGAAGTCATGAAAATTTTGACATATGAACTAAGTCTGTGGAGGGTATGAGCCAGACTTTATTAATAGTTTCATGTTCTCCATGGTGACAGAGCATGTAATAGTAAGTACTAGTTGAATAAGTGCTTTTTGATTTTGTCTCCTAAAGTAGCCAAGTTCATAATGGACTTGTTTCCTAAATAATATTGATTACATCTAGTAAGTAAGCCCATATAGGTAGTTGAATAGTTTGAAATGTATAGTTAATCAATACGTGTGCCTGAAAATAGAAGTCGCACGTATGGGGCGAATCAGTTGGTACTCACGACAGTGGGAGCGGGGAGGGGACGTGCGTGAGGCTGTGTTTATCTCCTTTTCCAGCTCGGTGTACAGCTGAAACTTTTCTACTATTTTTTTGTTTTAATATCCAAGGACTTAAATGCTATACTTTTTGCTATAAAAGAAGTAACTGTTTACAAATTTTTAGATTCCAAATAAATTTTTTTTCTCTATAGTTAGAAGGTGCATTTGTCCCTGTGAGTCAGTGCTTGGCTGTTTATGTGCCTTCTGAGGATCAGAGCAGCTCACGGCCAAGCAGACCAGCCTCTGGTTCTCGAATTGAATCAATAATTGATCTACTGCTTGGATTGTGGGGAAAAGTTAACTTTTCCTGACCTTTTCTGCAAGCCTTTTTTTTTTTTTTTTTTAATTTTATTTTAAAGACAAAAGAATGGAGACATATGAACCAGAAAAGCCATAAACAATACAGAAAATACAAAGTTATACAGAATATAGTAGGGAATTAGCACTGGATGTTGTATTACATAGTTATCTTCACATTAGTTAACACAAAAACATTAAAGGAAATACCAAATTATAGATAAGATAG
>PVLD010029011.1:0-18615 GCA_004027595.1 Dinomys branickii | reverse complement strand
GGGGAGGGAGGGGAGGGGAAAGGCAAGGGGAGGGGAGGGGGAGGGGGAGGAGAGGAGGGGAGAGGAGAGGACCATGTCTCTTACAAGACCACGGATTCCACTTCTGAGGGCTCTACTTTCTCAGTCTAATCACCTCCCAGAGGGCCCACTTTTCCATCTCTTAATATCATCCCACTGGGGATTAAGTTTAATTTACGAATTTTTAGGCAAGGTACAGATATTCAGTCTGCCGCCACTCCTATCTTTGTCTTTCTTGATTTCTGCAGTTGGTATTTCTGAAAGCTGCCTTGAATCCTGGCAAAATGTATGCATGACGGTTCATTGGGAAAAGTGACCACTAACTGGCCACACATGTGCCCTCTCTTCTTAACCTGGCGCTAGGCTTCGGCTCTAGCCTCCCTTTTATCTCTGACCCTGGCTTCACACTGACGCTCAGTCTTGTGCTGGGGAGGTCCTAGCCTTGCCTGGCTGTTCTCAGTTTACAACAGTAACATTAAGGGGTTAGTTTCTATGAATTGGGGCATGGATCTAAATGTCTGACGTTCACTAACTTGTTTAATCTTCCCAATGACCCTATGGACAGAAATGATCATGACTCCTGTTTTAAGGTGAAAGATGCTACATTTAAAAAGTTTTAATTAAGCCTTGGTCTCCATGAGATACAGATGATATGTTAAATAAATTCATCCATTCACTCACTCAACAGATGGACATTGTATCCTGCTTTCTACAAGCCCAAAGGTCAAGTGCAGGGATGCCAGGAGATAAAGCAGGTACTAGAGGGGACATTAGCCTACAAGACTCACAGTACAGTTTCATCTGGGTGTCACTGGCCTCAGGTCATGGGTGACCTGCCCTAGGCAGAGTATTAAGGAGGGTCAAACTGACTTCTTAGTTTCAAAGATCTTTCCCAGGCGCTCCTCCTTGTAGGGGAAGCATAGTCAGGGGATTTGAGAAACAGAAGTGAAACTTGATCAGAAGGACTGGTGAATACAAATGTATTTTCATCTCTAGAGTGTGGGTGAGGGTGTGGGTTTAGCTCCTGCTGCTTCTAAGAGCAACGCATGGGTCCTGCACAGGGGATGGGACCTCGGGCCTTCTGTGGCTTTGCCCAGTTGGATACCAAAACCAATAATGTCCCTTTTGTGCCCCCCTCCCCCAAGGCAGAACAGGTGACTGGGAAGTCAAGCTGTTGTAACCCAGCTGCTTTTCTAGCAGTAAACCAACTCAGCGAGTGTCAGCAATTCTTTGTTGAATAAGCAGCTGAATCTCACTTGGGTTGTAAGCCTGGCTGGGTAGCTTAGCAGCTGTGTGGCCTTGGGCAAACTGCTCTCCTCTCTGAGTTTTACTTTGTCATCGATCAAAAGAGAAAAAAAAAAAAAACAGTGAGAGCTTCTAGGTTGTTCATTCATTCAGCCACTTCAGTCTTTTTTTTTTAAAGACCTTTTAATGGTACAATAAACATAGTTAAAACTACACAAAACAAGTGCATGGATTAGAGAGTTATCATAAGGCAAAGTTTTGCAACCACTTTTCCAATTGAGAAATGGACATTGCACTACTGTACCCTCCAGATTCCTCCAAGGGGCTTTTCCCAATCTTAGCCCTCTTGTGCCCCACACAATGAGTAGCGTGTTTTGGGGGAAGGTACTGGGGATTGAACTCAGAGCCTTTTCAATGAGCTACATGCACTGCCCTTTAAATTTAATTGTTTTAAAAATTTTTGAGTTAGGGTCTCACTAAGTTGCTAAATTCCCCAGTCTGTGCTTGAACTTGTGATCCTCCTGCCTCAGGCACAGAGTGGGACCACCGTGCTCAGCTTTAAGAGCATTTTAAAAAGTGGATGTTCGCATTCTCTATGTTTTAAAAGTGGCCTTGCAGTGGCATTGTCAGAGCATGTGGTCATTACACGGTATATCTTCTCTCACAATTCCCACTTAGTCTTCATTGTATAAGTAACCATATATTTAATGTTGCTACCAGTCTTTTTTTTTTTTTTTTAACTTCCCAGTCATTTGGGGTGCCTATGACTTTCCTCTAATAGATTCTCCAGGAAGGGCTCATGATAGCAACAGTCCTTGAGCTCTTTCATGTTAGTACTGTAACTGTTAGTTACTGTTCCATAGCTATAACAAAATACCTGGGATAATAAACTTACAAAGATAAAAGGTTTATTTTGGCTCACAGTTTTGGAATTCCCAATGCATGGTTGGATGCCCTTGTTGCTTTAGGACTGTGATGAGACAACTCGTGTGGTAGAGAAAACCATTCACCTCATGACCAGGAAGCACAGAAGGAAGCGCAAAGGGCTGAGGTCCCACAGTTCTCTCATACATAAATGACCTACCCACTTCCCACCAATTTGCTTGTACCTATTAAACTTACAAGTCTATTAACATGTTCTATCACTGAGTAGCTTAAGCTTGTTAATTCATTTTCTTCTTATATAAAGCATTACTCTTGAAATGCCTAATAATAATGTTATTTATCTTTCCTACTTCAATTATTTATTCTGCCCAGACTTTTGAAGGGATTTTTTTCTATCCCTGAAGTCCAGTGATTTTATTAGGCTATGTCTTAAGTACGTCTGATTATTATGGATTGACATTTTTAGGTGTGCAGTCTGCTCTTCCAATATATAATTTCTATTTAAATATTTCAGTACATTTTCCTGAATAAAAATTTTTAGTATTTGTTTTGTTCTCTGGCTTTGGTTTTCTTTTTCAGGGGACTCTTGTTAGTTAAATGTGGGAACTTCTCTTCCTAAGTTAACATTTGTCACTCTCTGGGATATTTTAGAATACTACTTTTTTTTCCTGTTGCCTGAAAATATTCCTGTCTTTTCACCTTTTGTTCTCAAGGCATTTTTTAAAGGGTGAGTCGATTTGTTCTTATATTCTTCTAGTTAGCCTTTGTTTCTAAATGATTTTTTCTTATATTTCTAATTCTTCTCCAGTTTTATCACTGCATTTATATGGCTTTTCTAATTCAGATTTATGTTCTTTCACATCTTGCGTAACTTTTAAAAGAAATGCCTGTTAGGCCCTTGTGAAACAGAAGCTTACAGTTTTGATCTGTTCTGAGAGACGCTTTACCAGCGTGCTCTTGTATTTGTTGGGGTGCCAGCCAGCTCCTGTTCTCCTTCTGTGTTAAAATAACTTCAAGTGGGATTTGAACTCAAGACGTTTAGTCTTTCCTTTTGCTCACTTATTAGCCTTTAGAGTGTTACGAGTTTTCTTCAGCTTGAAGGAGATGCCCAGGATGGGATTTCTTTTTTTTATTTTAAAGAGGGTTGAAAAAAAAGAGCAATTGTAAGATGCCAACAATATAGACAGAAAGAAAACCAAGCAAAACCAATAAGAATAATACAGGGTTTCAGAACAAAGCAGTAAGGGTTAGTGGTGGCTGTTCTATTATATAATTTTATCTTCATCGACTTTCTCCCATGTTTTTCAGAAGCGATGGTGACTGGCATGCTGAGCTTTCCTGGCTCAATTCCTCCCTCCACTTTTCCTGGGATCTTTTCCTTCTTTCTTTTTTGATGATCCTGATCCTTCCCCACCCCTTTCCTTACACCTCTGGGGCTTGAACCAGGGCCTTCACGCTGAGCTTTATCCCTAAACCCTTTTTATTTCTTTATTTTGAGACAGGGTCTAAATTGCCCAGGTTGGGTTCACAGCTGCTGTCCTCCTGCCTCAGCCTCCCAGAATGCTGGGATTACAGGCCTGCACCACCACTCCAGCATCGATGCCGTGCCATCTGATCCCACTGCCTCAGTGTGCAGCTCTGTCCTGGAAGAAGGCCTCGGGGAGTCAGAGTCAGGGTTCAGAGGCCTGGCTGAGCAGGTCCTGCTGACTTGTGCTCACTGCTGTGGGACTGGGCAGGACTGCTCTCAGTTTCAGTTGCTTTTCTCAGAATTGTCCCTCTGTACTCTCTAAGGAAGGCCCACTAGCTATTTTAGGTTTCTCTTGTTCCCAGGCCCCTCATTTCCCTCTGTTTTCTGGAGGATAAAACACCAACAGCCAGAAGCCAAACCAGGGCCAGTCTCCCAGGGAGCCTGAGGCACACCTGTTCCAGCGGGTGGGTATTAGAGAGGTTCCTGTCCCTACCCCTTACTTGTGTTGGTGTTCACAGGGATGGATACCTATGGCCTGATTTGCCAGAAAGTGGTGCCTGTGGGTTTTGCTTTTGATAGTTTGACCTGTTTATCTTTATGTGGGAACTGGAGAGATTAAAACCTATGCTGGCATCGCTACTATCTTGGAGGCCAGATTGGTATTTTAAATTCTGGGTTCCACACGGGGCGCTAGGGAAGATGCAATGTAACGATAAATGTCCGCAGAAGTTATGGTGTCCTTAAACTAGCTGCTCTTGCCTTCTGCTTCCAGGCAGTCAAGCTTGGCTCTCCCACTCTGCAGCCACAGGTGTGACCTTTGGTCCTCATGCTTGGCCCAGAGGATGCTGCAAGAAGTAACGCAGGCCCCCTAACTGGCTGCCCTGTGGCTGCTTCCCCCACCTCCACTGGATCTTTATGCGCTATTCCTTGCCCTCTTGGAGCCTCTTTGGTTGTTTTCACCTAGAACAGGTTTTGGAGAAGAGAAAGCAAAGTTGCCACCCCACCTATAAAAGGGGTGGCCCATGGGTAAAAGTGCGGGCTGTGAGCCTGCCGCGCCACCTGCTGGCCATTTGTTCAATTGCACTGAGGAGAGGTGGCAGGTCTTGTCCTGGGAGAGTCAGGCCCTCCTACACAGCCCAGGAAGTGAGTTAATCCTTCTCCCTGTAGCTGAGAAAGGTGCATTTATGTTCACATAACAATAATGAGGAAGAGTGTAGAGAAAGTGTTCCCATTGTCCAGACGAGGATATCTTTATTTTTAAAAACGTAAGTAAAAGTATCATTTTACCCCAAGGAGAGCAAGACTGTATGTCTTTGGCTTTTGGCTCATGAAAAGGGTAGAAACTTGGATGTTCCCCTTGGTAATGGGGCGGGGGGGGGGAAGAATTCGGATTCTGTAGACCAACAGTCTTGGCTTTGAAGCCCACCAGTCACTACCTGAGTGAGATGGGCCGGTTAACCTGCCCTTTGGTTTCTAAGTCTCTAAGTGCGAGGCAACATAAAGAGGTCCATGTCTTGATTCCTAGGACTCATGGTCATGTCTTACCTGGCAGGATGGACGGACCCTGCAAATGTGATTAAGGTTACAGGCTCGGAGGTGGGGAGATGGTCCTGGGTGATCCTCGCGGGCCTGGTCAGTTCGCACAAGCCCTTCTTACATCCACAGAGAACCCTTCCTGGCTCCTTCCAGACAGGTGTGACCTTGTGGTTTTGACAGCAAAGGGCGAAGCACGAGCCTAGGACTCTGAGCAGCCTACCAGGGGCCTCCAGAGAGAATGCCGCCCTGCCCGTCATCTTGCTTTTAGGCCCTGGGACCCAAGCTGCACTTCTCCCTTTTGGAAGGGCGAGGTGATAAACTTGTTTTAGCCACTGCGGTGGCTGTAGAGAGATAGGAACTGAATGTACTGCAGCATAGAGGTGACAGTAAGAGCATGCAGAGAGCAGAACGAGAGCTCTGCGGGGGGCTTTGTAAATAGTAAAATCGTTTCACAAGTATTGTAAAGAGCCCCGTGGGACGCTGCGGGCCCGCAGCTGAGGGCGCCCCACGGACGGACCCGCCCCCACCCATAGCACGGCGACGGGCGGAGCCGGGCGGTCCGCTGTGAGCACGGGTGCTTTCCACCTCCGACCATGGCAGTTTGTATACACCCGTGTGCGCTGTAGTGTGGTCTGAGGTAGCTATATCTCTTCCCAAGGCGAGAGTCCAGGGGTATAGATAAACCCAGGAGTACAGTTATAATCACAGGGAAGATGACTGATTGAGTGGTAGGGCAACGGAGATGAGGGAGGAGAAAAAACGAACTGATCAAAAGGGCCATCATCTGTGTAACTGAGTAACATGTGAAGGTAACATTATGTAGGACAGCATCCAGAGCTAATTCCCTTCTATGTTCTCTATAATTTGTATTTCCACAATAGTTTTTGTATTAACAGAAGTGAAGATAACTTTATATTATGCCGCATCCAGTGCTAATTCCCTACTGTCTTCTCTATAGTTTGGTATTTCCTTTAATGTTTGTGTGATAACTAATGTGAAGATAACATTATGTAATACAGCATCCATCCAGTGCTAATTCCCTACTATGTTCTGTATAACTTTGTATTTTCGATATTGTTTATGGCTTATTCTGGTTCATATGTCTCCATTCTTTTGTCTTTAAAATAAAATAAAAAAAAAAGAGTCCTGTGGGAAGATATCCATTTCTTCTTTTATCTCCTCCACAGTCATTTTCTGAGCACTTACCATGTGCCCAGGAAGTGCTCAGTGCGAAGTGTACCGGTGTGAAAGTGGCTCTTCCTGTCCAAGGGTTCCAGGTTGGGAGGGTAGCGGGACAAAAAGCAGGCCGCACAGGCACGCACATCATGGTACTGTAATGGTGATGGAGGGGATGCGTAAGGAGCTGTGTGGAGTCAGGGGCCTGGCAGAGCCTAAGCTCAGGCCTTTGGTTTCAGGCAAGATCTTCAGAGCTGTGACTCGCCCTTGTTCATCTTCCCACACAGCCTGGTCTGCCCTGATCAGGGGGTGGGGAGCCAGGAGCCAGGACCCATGCCAGGGACTACTGGGTGGGCCTCCCAGGGGTCTGTGTGCCAGTGCCCTGGGTGTAGGGGTCTGAGGCTCGGGTTTGAACCTAGTGGGTTTACGGCCGCTTGAATGGTGGTCAGGGAAAAAGGCAGGGCTTGACGTTTGGCCTCAGACTACTGATTGGACCTTCATGATTTTCAGCAGCAATTCTAGCAAAATAGCTTCCCAGGCTGAGCTGGGCCAACACCATGACGTTAGAGAGGGGAGCTGAACCTGGCTTTAGGACTGTTTGCCTGTGGCTACGGACCTTGGGACAGCAGTGGGACACCTGACCGGGCTCTGGAAGTTCTCTTTCTCACGGGCTCTGGCCTCAGCCTCCTTGTGTTTCCTCCCAAGTTTTCCAAAGTTTCCTGGTAGCTCTGCCTTATGCCAATAGCATGATGGAGTGGAATAGACTCTTTCAGAAACACAGACTCTCAGGGGCCCAGGAGACGCTCTCCGAGTGGGGTTCAGTGGATCTGGAATAAATCATACATCTGAGACAGACAGAAGAAACACAAGGCTGGGTCTAGGTGCAGATCAGAAAGTCCCAGCAGACCCTACAATAGTGAGAATCCAAGGCCAGAGCAAACATGCTGCCTGCTGGTGGCATATTTTAGAGCTGCTATTGGATCAAATGTTTACGGGGGTCCAACACCGTTTGTTTTTAAAAGTTCTATTAGTACATGTGTATGGTACCTAATGATCAACTCATTGTGGGGGAGCTGGCACATGCACAGCTTATTTCTTTTTTCAATGTTTCATTTATATCTGCCCAGTTCTGTGCAGTTCCTGACAGAGTGAGCAGGGAATGAATTTGGTGGTGAGGGTGGTAAGTTCTGGTCATACAGTCCCTTCCACCCTTTACCATCCTAGCATTGGCTATGTTACCACAATAGTTCTGAGATCAGGCATAAATCCAGAAACAGGGTCGTTCCGGTCACCTTGCACACCATAAACCCACCGGGAGAGCGTCTTGGGCTCCATGGCCCTTGAGGGCAGTGTTGACAGGTTCTCCTTCACACCTGACACTCTGGAGACCCCCGGTGTGAAGCTGACCCGTGCGCCTGGAGCCAGGTGTAGGCGTCCTAACACCTGGCAGAGATCAGTGGGAAATATGGCGCTGCTCCTTACAGAACTGGCAACACAAACCGGCCCAGCTGTGGAAAGAGATGTAAATGATTCTGTCAGGGCCACAGCTGCAGAAAACAGGTACCTGTAAGTTACACAGTGTAAGCACAGGAGAGCCACCACTCTGAGACCAGGTAGCCTGTAGGCCACAAAAGATTCCACCAAAATCCTTTTTAAAATATTTATTTATTTATTTATTTATTTATTTATGTCTTTTTGAGACAGGGTCTCCCTATGCAGTTCAGGCTGGTCATGAGCTCACTTTGTAGCCCAGGCTGGTCTTGAACTCGCAGTGATCCTCCTGCCTCAGCCTCCCAAGTGCTGGGATTACAGGCGTGTGCTACCATGCCTGGCTTTTTTCCACCAAAATCCTGAAATCAGAAATGTGAAGTGCAGTCCTGTGTATGAAGTGGTTTTCTAAGAAAAACAACATTCAAAATTCTCGATGTGTATCTTGTAAGATATCTCTGTGGTGAAGAAAAACCCAAAAAAACAAAAAGAGAAAAAAACTCTCCATGGTCTTCTCAGAAAAGTGGGAAATTCTTGGCAAATGTTTTTAAGAATTTTAATTTGGCTTCAGCCAAGGTCAATGAACTGGTAAATGAATTTGTCTTCATATACACTTTTTAGTAACAGCGTATCATTTTCTCCCTATTTCTATCAAAATGATGTGGACACATATGTAGGAGAATCTGGGCAGGCGCCATACCCCAGGGGAACTGTTGCAGACACAGACTATGAGAGACATGGATTTGTAAGATGCTGGCTGTAGCACCGTTTGTAGAAATGAAAATTTGGAAACACACCCAGGGTCAGCAGCAGGGGCAGAAGAATAAACCGTAAGGGCAGGTGTCAGTAGAGTTAAGATGTCTTGAGTTAAAATGAATGGTCGCTATGTACTGACAGGCAATGACCTGAAGACGATACGGAGTTAGAGAACAAGTTGCAAAAATACACAGTGTATTCAGCGTATTATTTGTACATATATGTATGTGTGACAAACCTGAATGGGAGAGGCAGCCTGCTTTCATTTGTCAATGAACCAGTGAATACTTTTTAGCCTGGGTGAATCCTGGTCATCCTTTAGGTCTCAGTTCAGTGAATCAGTCCTCTTGGGGGAAGACTTCCCTGACCCCCAGACCGGGAAAGTATCTGAATACCGGGACCCAGACCCGCACCTTTCCTTGTGTCTCATGTTGCCTCTAGTGAGTGATTATTTCATTACTGTCCTTCTCCACAAGTTTCACTCAGGCAGGGACCCTGGCTACTTCCTACCTCTCTGCCCAGGGCATCCCCGGCACCTGATCCAGTGCCTGACACTTGCTAGAAGCCTGGAGTGTCTGTCCCCCAACCAGGCTGTAAGCTCAGTGAGACCAGGCATGGAGCCTGTTTTTTCCCTCCTTACACTCCCCAAGGCTGAGTGATTAGGAGGGCAGTTGTGGAGTCAGCACGCTTGAACTCTAATTCCCAGGCTGCTGCTTTGCTGGCTGTGTGACCTTGGGCAAGTAACAGAAGTCTCTGAGCTCAGTGTCTTCATTTGTGGAAAAGGATAATTGTAGCTTTTCTAGGGTGTTGTTAGAATTAAATGACACAGTGAATGAGAATGGCCCATTGAAGTGCTGGGTATTATCAACTCAATTTATTTGTGAGTGTCTGAAAGCCTAGGGTGAGAAGCAGCTGGTTCTCAGTACACTTCCGGCCTCTGGGGCGGTCCGGGCAATCTCCCTTAGGACCACTAGATGGCGCTTTGGTCATTCACAAGGGAACTGCTCAACCCATCGGCTCCTACAGAGCCCGAGTGGCTTCCTGCCTGGTCCCAGCTCTGCAGGTCCCCAAGGAGCCGTTCCGCCTCTGCTCTCACCTCTCAGTGATGGGGCGCACTGTTCCCAGGCTGGACACTCTGTCCTGAGGGTGGGGCAGCTGACTGTAGGCGACTGGGAGGCCCAGGGTCAAGTGGCATATGGGTGGGGGAGGCAATGGGCTCAGGGTGCAGAATTTACAGAGGCGCACATCTCATCTCGTCTCAGGATTGTGCTGGCGGCCTCAGGAGGCCTTCTTGGGGTCAGGCCATGGTTCAGTCCAAAGCGTTAGTGCTCTCTGTCCTGCCTCACCCACAATGGCGCAGAGCACCCAGGAGGTGCAAGGCTGCCTGTGAGCACCTTCGATTCTTCTAGGAGCCCTTGGGGAGCTGCTGCCAACTTCACTTTCTCATCAGAGAACTGACACTGGGACACATGGAGAAGCTCGCAGGAAACCGCGGCCAAGCTGAGCTGTGAGCCCTGGAGTTGGGTTCTGACCCACCTCTTGCGTTTTTCCTCTCCCGCTGCGCCAACCTCTCCGGCCTTCTCCCCTTGGGTCAATGCTCAAGCTCAGCTGTTGCTGGGTTCTAAGCTCCGGGCTAGAAGGGTCTGGTGGGGAGTGAAACTGGGACCTGCCACCTTTCAGCAGTTGTCCGTGCATTCCAGCTCTGCCATGTTCTTGTTCTGTGACCCTGGACAAGTCACTTAACTTTGCTGTGCGTCATTGTCTTGTTACCACATGGCCGTGCCAGTGCTGACCTTGGGGGGTTCAGGGAGGATGAAGTCGCTCAAACCTGTGGGAGGAGCTGCTGCCCGGCACTGGGAGGAGCCAGGGCAGTGTTAGCTGTGGTGATTATTGCAACATCATGGGGGAGGCTCCTTCTCCCTTACCGGGACACCTACATGAAGACTGCTCCCAGTCAGGGGTGGAGGCTGCCAGGAGGGAGAGTGGAAGAAGTGCATCAGGATACTATCTGGGCACAGTCCACATTGCATAGTCCCAGCTACACAGGAGGCTGAGGCAGGAGGATTGCTTGCTTCAGCCCAGGAGCTTAGGGCCAGCTTGGGTGACATAGTGACACCCCATACCCCTAAAACGAAAAAGCAAACAAACTGAGGCTCCTTCCCTGAAGCCTCACTTTGGCAAGTGACTGGCTGAGACAAGTCTCTGTCTTTCTAGGTCTTTCCCTCTAAAGCAGGGAAGACTGACCCCAATGTTACAGAATCCTTGTGGTTATTTTGTGAAGTAACCAACATTTGGCACATAGACGCCTTTGTAAAATGCCACTGTCTCTCCTCAAGAGGAATCCAAGAGCTGCATAAATTCAGGGTTCAGCACCTTTGGAGACTGGCCTCTCTCCCAGGGAAAGTCTGGGCCTGGGCTATAGGGTTCTATTGGCTTTTTTAAAAAACATCTTTTCTCTGCTCCTGGTTGGATTCTGTTTCTGGAGAAACTGGAGTGCATTTGTGAGCTGTCCAGGCACAGGACTCGCTGAGGGACCTTGTGGTGCTGCTGGCTGGGAAGCCCTGCCTGGTCAGCCCCCTCCTGGGTCTAGCAGTGACCTGGTTCCGTCTCTCTCCCCTTTCCATCATGCCGCTGATGTCTCCGCCTCGGACACCAGGAGAGGGGCACAGAGCCGCACCGGGTGAGGCAGGCAGTGTGCGGTTACCCAGGGACCAGGGCGAGGGCTGCGGCGCAGTGAGAAGTGACCGCCCAGGTCTCTGGCTCCGAATCTCAGAGTCGACTGTCTCCGTGATGGCACTGGAGCTTCACACGGGGTCAGCCCGGCCTTCCTGCCGGCTGGGGGCTCCCACACAGCCTCACGACACCACACCCACACCTGCCCTTTCCTCCAGAGCTGAGGGAAGTGAGCTTCCAAAGAGGACAAGGCGTGCCCAGCCCTAGGTCCTGCCGCACGAAGCGCAGGAGCCCAGCCGGGAGAACGCCTGCTCCCCCAGCCCACGGCGCCCCTCCCCCTCCTCCAGCGCTTCTGATTGCACCTCTTCTAGAGGAGTGCATTTGGGCTGCTCCAGCGAGAATGCTCCAATGGGGCCAGCAGCGGGCGGCTGGCCCTGCGACAGGCAGGCAGCAGGCACTGCAGGGGCCCGTGTCCCGGGGATGCCATTCCCTAGACAGGTATTTCTCTTCCCAGTTAAACCAGCTGGAGGAGGACCCTCCTCCTGGAAGGGCGGGCATACTGCAGGCTGGAAGTTCCCAGCCTGGACAGCGGGGTTCAGCACCCCGCACCTGGCAGCCCCCGGCCCGGGAAAATGGTGCAAAGGCACCTGCAGCTGAGATTCCCTGAGGTTCCTCACCGGGCTGCTTTCTTGGCAGCCAGACCTTAGGAAGCTTCACGTGGCTGTTTTTAGATTTTGTGTTTCTAAACCTGAAAGGAGAGATATAATCCTAATAAGGGAAACAAACAAACAAACAAACAACTACACAAATTTCTCCTACCCTGAGCCTTCTCCTCACTCTGCACTGTCAGGCATAGGGCCACCTCTGCCACTGGCTCTTGGTAGTGGCAGACAGGGCTGGATGTGGTCCCACTTGACTCGGTCCCAAACCTCCTTGAGCCTCAGCATCCTCTGAGCCATCAACTGGGGGTTCTGTTATCCACACGAAAGGAGAGGGGGACTTGCAGGCATTTTGTAAACAAGAACTTCAGATGGTAATTTTATCACCACACGAGAAAACGCACTCGCACGCCCCCAAATCACTAATGGGGCCTCCCTCTGAAGGTGTTCCTCGCTTCTTGAGACTGCATGATTACTCAGTAGGTTCTGTGTAATTATTTAATCAAGCCCCAACCAGGTCCTCTGCATGGAGCTGGGCGGCTGACCAGACCCCATCCTCCCTCCTCCTCCCGGGAGCATAATCAGAGCTGCAGAGAGGGAGAGAGAAACCTCAAACACTTCTTTCCTTTGTGTAACAACTGGGCCGAGGGGGGGGCAGGTCACCTTGGGTTCCCTTGTTGAGAACAGGGTGGGAGCAGCCTTTTGAGGTCTATTTCTGCGGCCCCCATTTGACTTTGAGGACCCTGAGTACCAGAGAGGAAAAAAGAGAAAGTGGGGTCTCTCAGCTCCTGGGAGGCTGGTTTCTGGGATCCCTTCCCTCCCTCCTTCCCCCGCTGTTTTGGTTATAACAGCACTGGGCAAACACATAGACTTTCATGGTCAAATATGCAGATCACACACATAGAGTGAAGTCTCCCTGAAACATCCCCCTCTCAAATCATCACTGCCCTTCCTGGAGGGGACCCTAGCTGCCAATCTGGAGACTCTTCCAGACTGTTTTCTGTGCATTTACCCATTTACCTAAGTTCTTAGAGCACTACTAGTTTGCTGTTTGGGTTCATGCATATAAACTTCCCTGATGCTGTCTAGATCAGTGGTTTGATCTCTACCCCATAGGGGATATTAAACAACGTCCGAGACATTTCTGATCCGGACCAGGGCAAGGGATGTTCCAAGCAACGAATGCGTAGAGGCCAGGGTTACTGCTAAGCATTATGCATTGCAGAGCAGGGCTCACGCAACAGAGAATTATCCTGCCTAAAATATCAATAGTGCTGAGACTGAGAAATCCTGGTCTAGAATGGTCTCAACTTGCTTTTTTTTCTAATAATAATAATAACAATATATCTTGGAAGTCTTGGCAGGTTAGCAAGTATCTTTCCCTCATGCTTATTACTTCTGCATCTTCCTTTGACTGTATCACAGCCTATTTATCTAATTCTCTTTTGATAGATTTCAGGTTGCTTCTGATTGGGGGGCGTGAAGGGAGACACCCTTGTGTTCCCTGGCTGGGATGCCTGGGAGTGGGACTGCTATGTCAAGGGGGTGGTTACGCGCTCACAGAAAACTTCCATTTTAAGCATGGAATACACTTAATTTTAGTAGATCTTGTACTTTACTTTTCCACAAAGGCCAACTTGCCATCTTAGGTTTCCTACCCCGCACTCCAGGTTTAGGGGATGGTGATACATTTTTGGGGGGAGGGAATATAGCTATTATGTTTCTTAGAGGAATGAAGGGAGCATACCTTATATTGGTGGGTGGGGGCCAAGCCCTGCTGGCCTCATGCCACCCCTGCCATGGACTTCTAGTGTGTAGTTGATAAAGAATGAATTTACCCACTCCCACCAGCTCTGTGCAGGGCAAGAACTGGGATGGTCTTTGTGGCCCCATGGTATAGATATGGCTCAGAGAGGTTATGTAACTTGCTCACTGGCTTTGAGAAGTCACATCCTCCCAGAGGCCCCTCTCAGAAGTCCACAGGTTTAACTAGTGGGGAGCAAGTACTTACAGTAAGGTGGGGTGATGGCCGTAGACCCTGGGAGTTCCATAGCTGTAGTCTGCTGAACATATAACCACATTCCTCAGGGCCCTGAGGCTAGGGTTGAGAGACTACATTGCATGGTATCCATGCAATATTGGGGATATTCCTGCACTAAAAGATTTTTAATTATTTACCTGAGATTCAAATTTAACTGGGCAGCAGTGTTTTACCTGGCAGCTCTACCTGGTTCATGCCCATTGAGTCTTCTCCACAGATGAGGAGGAAGGAAGAAATGGCTGGGACCAGACAGCCTCTAACTGACTCTCTCCTCTCCCTCTCTCTCTCCTCTCAGGGCCTAGACACCCACATTTGTGAGCTTGTTCTTGCTTGTGTACTGGAGCAGAAGGCAGCGATGTGGCCAGGGCAGCACCCCTGGACGCTCGGACCTCACCTCCCCCCACTGTCCACATTTACAGCCAGCGGCCACTGCAAGTGTAATTAGTTAATAAATCATCCTGAGTGATAAATAGAATGATAGATGCAGGTTTCACTTGATCACTTTTTTATTAAGGAGAAATAAATCAACACTACATTGTTGCTATAAACCTTTCAAACTGGTCAGATCCTGGCTGGTAGAAGCTGATTAACATGGCCACATGTAGGGACCATTTGTAGCTGATCACTGAGATCAATCAATCCCTGTCACTTTCCCTTCTTAGAGGAGGTGGCAGAAGCCAGGTGCTGTTCTAGCATTGGCTGCTGCCCTGGCTCCTTTGCGGTGGGGTGGTAGGGCTCTGGCACGTGTATGCTTTGGTGCAAGGCAGCCTGCATTCAAATTCTACTGTGTCACTGGCCTGCTCTGTGAGCCCCTGGAGCTGCTGCCCTGTCTCCAAACCACCTCCTCCCTTCCTTAGAGACTTGATCTGAACATTGTGATACCAACCATCTTGGCTTCAGGGTCCTATTATATGCCTAAAAGTTACTGAAGACCTCCCAAAACTTTTGCTTACATGAGCTGTCTCTATTAATATTTATTGTGTTAGAAATGAAAACAAAAATTTAAAAAATATTCACCTATGAAATACTATTAAGAAATTAATATTTTTTAACTTAGTAGCTGCAAACTCATGTCACCTCAATATAAATAACTTTTTTTTTTTTGCAGTGGAAAATAACTCTATTTCCCCAAAGCAGGAAAATATGAGAAGAGTGGCATAATATTATATTTTTGATCTTTTAGATTTCTGGCTTAATAGGAGGCTGCTAGATTCTCATATCTGTTTCTGCCGTCATTCTGAATCCACTATGGTAAGTTGTTGTGGTTGAACAGTATGATGAAAATCTGATCTTAGTGAAATTGTAGCTGGAAAAGGGAAGAGTATATATATTTTTTCTCCTTTTTGAGACAGAATCACTCTGTGTTGCCCAGGCTGGCCCTGAACTCTGAGCTTCAAGTGATCCTTCTGCCTCAACCTCCCAGGTAGCTGGTACTACAGGTGTGTGTTACCAGCCTGGCAAGGGAGTTACTGTAGTTACATCAGGCAGCCTCTGGAGAACTTGCCCACACACTGTGACAGTAGTTGTTGACCTCAAGGGCCTCTCTACAGGGCCCCAACCCGCAGCACTGATGTGTCAACCACTTGAGCAGGAGTTGCATACAGGGCTGGTCCCTTGTGCATAGCTGGCTGCTGTCCCAGACCTATGTCTGGGCAGCTCTTAGGGCACATACTTGCTTTGATGATGTCTTCCAGCAGCTGCCCACTTCCTCTGACTGGTCTGGCCCTGGTGTTGACCTGTGGAAATGCACGGTGAGCTCCCTCGACTTCCAATTATGGAATGGGTTTGACCAATGGGATGTGTTCTGGCTGGAGACTGGAGGGTGAGAGGAGAGTGAAGCTGGGGAAGCTGGTTCTCCAACTCCTGCCTGCCAGGTTGTAGACAGGAGCTGCAGCTGCTCTTAGTGCCTCTTCTCTTTTGGTTCCCGTGACTACCCCTGTTCTGCTCCCTGCAGGCACTGGCATGATAAGGCCTCCCCACTGCTGCCCTCCCTGGGGTACAGTACCATCCTGCGGGGGTTTCCTACATCCTGGTCATTTTTTTTTAGAGATTAAACTGTCCTCATTTGTTTCCTTTTCCTGTAAGATTCTTACCGATGTAATGTTCTGGGAGAACTCTCTTTTCTGGAGAAATCTGGAAGAAATTTATTGAATGAGGAATGAGAATAACACTCTGACATCCAAGGTCATGGGCTCTGTAGATTGCAAACTGTCTTTCTGCCCTCATTCCATGAATCCCTTAATAGAACCTCTGAGAAACTAGCCTCAGAGAGGACAGACCTGCCTAAGCCTACACAGTGGTAGAAATTGTGGATAGTCCTAGACACCCTTTTGACTGCTATCACTTCCAGCATTGTGTGAACCTAGTATAAGAAACTAACTTCCTCCTTGGCCCCCAGAGCAACAGCCCCTGCCCAAACTTCTTCCCTTCTTTTTTCTTCTCTCATTTCTTACTATGCTCTTTCTCTGGAGTGTGTATAAGTTAGCCACCGCTGTATAACAAGCCACCCCAAAAGTTAACAGCTAAAAGTGATGTTCATTTAGATAACTTATAATTCCTTGAGTTAGCCGCATGGCCTGCTGGCTGTGATATGGCTTGGTTGAGCAGTGTTTTGACTCTCATCTGGGGCTTCCTTACATGCCAGCTCATTGTGGACTGATCAGATTCATTTCTCCTCTCTGTGGTCTCAGATCTTCCAGCAGGTTAGACCAAACTTGTTCCATGGTACCTGAGCAGGTTTCTGGGAGAACAAGCAGAAGAATGCAAAGCTGCTTGAGACCAAGGCTCAGAACTGGCACAATTTAGCACATTCTGCTGGGTAAGGTAGGGCGTAAACCTAGCTTAGGCACTGTGTCGACTGTATTATAAATATTGAACCATCTAACGCTCAACACAACTATAAACATCATTATTCTTAGCATTTTTATATACAAGGTTGAGTGACTTAGCTAAGGCCACATTGCCATCAGCGATGGAGGAGACATTCACACACAGGATGTCTGCCTCTTCTACTGCTCTGGTCTTTCTCACTATACCTTGATTATTCAGTTCAACTTTTCCCCGCAACCAGAGTGTGAACTTAACAAAGGCAGGGAGCACATTTTCTTGATCGCTGTTTTGCAGGCAGTGTCTGGGACCCATCAAGGACCCAGCAAATATTTGTAGAACGAAGGGACTGCAGGCATAAGCCATAGCCGAAGGACTTCTACAGCACCTTTGAGACGCAGGGTACTGGGGCTTTCCGTGGGGTGATCCTTTCCTCGGGAGTTGGGTGCTTCTCCTGTCCCAGGGATAGTTCTGCAAGCCTGCAGGAATCTCCCATTCCATCCAGTGGCCCTGGCAGCTGCTTGGTCTGCAAAGGCCCTGAGGAAGTTTCAGCAACGCCAATTCCCACTCGCTTTGCAGCCACCCCTGAATGAATGACCCTGCTAAGAGAGCAGTTTTCTCTCCCTCTTGCCCTAACTTTGATTTGATCAGGCCAAATCTGAAATGATGTGTGAAAGTCATGATATTTTGTAATTAAATCTCTGGTGACGGCCACCGCAATTTGTGCTACATGCATTGTTCATAAGGAAAAAACGCATCAATTCATTTTCTGACTGGCTACTCCAGGGACTGGCAATTAGGAGCAGCTCATCTCTCGTTGCCTCGCATATTAAAGAGCTACTGAAACGCAGAGAGAACTTGGGAGGTTTTTTTTTTTTTCAGCCTTCTAATAATGTTAGCTTAATTAGGGAGGCTCAGTGATAAAGGGAAAGTTTTGGGTAATTTGAGCATATTGTGGTGGAAGGAAAAGAAAGAACAAATAAACGGAGATGAAGGTGCCTGGCAAAAGAGCTGAGATGGCTACGAGGTCAGGAACTGTCTACCCTGGGGGCCTGATTGCTGCACCTTGGCTGTGGCTCAGCTTGATGGGCACCGTGGCCCCAAGCTAAGTGCCGCTCCCTTGCCCTTTGGTGCGACTTTTCTTTCTCTCTCTCTCTCTCTTCCTTCCTTCCTTCCTTCCTTCCTTCCTTCCTTCCTTCCTTCCTTCTTCTCTCCCTCTCTCCCTCCCTCCTTCCCCTCTCTCTCCTTCTCTCCCTCTCTCCCTCCCATTGAGCCTTAGATCATGTCTTCTTTATTTGTCCCCCAAATTATGGCTCTTCCCTAACCTGATTTACAGCTATTGGCATTTCCTGTGGACCAAGGTACTAAAAAGGCATTTCTATATTTCAAAAAAAGAACTTTGTTTTTTCAGGATCGCTTTTAGGCTCACAGCCAAAGGGAGCAGAAAGTACAGAATTCCCACCTTCTTCCCACCTCAGCGCCTATGCAACCTCGTCATGATCCATCTCTGCCCAGAGAATAGTGCAGCTGCTACAGTCGTGCACCTACATTCACTCATCCTTCTTGCTGGGTGCATAGCTTCCATTAAGGTTCAGTCTTGGTGCTGTACATTCTATAGGTTTTGCTGAATGTGTAAGGACATGTATCTACCATTACGCTGTCCGCTAGAGTCATTTCACTGCACTAAAATTCCTCTCCGTTCTGACTATTCCTCCTGCCTTCTCCTACCCTTTGGCCACCACTAGTCTTCTCAGTGTCTCATTTGCCTTTCTGCAATGTGACACCCTTGGAATCACACAGAACGGAACCTGTTCTGATTGGCTTTTCTTTATATATATATATAT
>PVLD010029010.1:0-18612 GCA_004027595.1 Dinomys branickii | reverse complement strand
TGTGATTGTACTATTTTCTATGATAATGGGTGTCTGTTTGTCAATATGTTTTTGTACTTTTATGTTTCTAAAATAAAAAAAAAAAAAGACACTTTTGGGGACTTTGTAGGCAAGTGGACAAAACTGGAGTCCATACTCATAAGTGAAATAAATCAGCGATACATGTGCAGGCAACGTATTGTATCACTGGTGTAAGAACCCGAGGGTGGGAATATAAACTAAGAGACCTGAAGGAAATCTGTTCAAACACAAAGAACAGATGGTACGAAGGAAAGGAGAAAAGAAAAAGACAAAAATGTATGTATGTATATATGAATATACATATATGCAGGAGGGCTAACATGGTTCTACTATTGTATTATATCACTTAATGCTAAGCAATAATCGATGACGTGTTATTTGATCAATCTTGTATGTCTGTATGTGTTATCCTGAACACACACTTCGAAGAAATCAATATGTAAAGCAGCAACTATTGGTGCTTTGTTGTTGTTGTTGTTGTTGTTGCTGTTGTTGTTGTTTGCCTGTTTTGTTTTTTGTCTTTGGATTTTTGGTTTTTGTGTTTTTTCTGTTGTTGAGAGGATAAATTGTCTGACTAAATTTGCAGGTCTGTATATGGGTTCATATATTTACACTTCGAATATATCAATGGATAAAGCAATAACCACTGTTGAGACCATATCACCTTGTCTATAGATTAGTTGTGATTGTACTATTTTTTATGCTAATTGTTGTCTGTTTGTCAATATGTTTTTGTACTTTTATTTTTTTTTAATAAAAAAAAGATTGTCTGTGTATCATATTGGACTTCATCATAATAAATAGTGTTTATTTTCTTAGTATAATTTTATTTTATACACTCAAACTTTTAATATTTACTTACATAGAAGCAACCAATAAGAACTACAAAGCTTTTTTGATGAACAAAATATTTGGAATTGAAAAACACTGTTTAACTACAAACAGACCCACATCTGGTTTATTTCAGTGTTGCATTTTGATGATACAGTTTTGAGAAACTCTTGATTTGCACAGGTAAGTATTTGCAAATGGTAATAGATTTTTATAGCTTATCAGTAGTTTGTGATTTTTTTAATCCAGATACTTGAAATAGAACTAAATAAATTTTGGTGTTTTGATTTCTGATATTTACTAATAAGTGTTTGCATTACTTATTAAAATAATGGTAAAAAAGCCCCACACATTAATAATAATCATTATCACCACAATAAAATATCAAAATGTACCATGCTAGTTTTTTGGTGATCACATAAGTAACTAGACTTTCTCTAATCTAAGCATTCATGAAGTAGATATGTCTAACTTTCTCACCATTTGAGCTAGATGTACATGTTGTGGGAATACATGTGCATAAACAGTTTTACACCAAAAGATATATATAGCCTGAGTGTGAAAAGGTAACTCCAAAGTATTGTCTAGGTTCACTCGAGTTAAGTGACTTGAGCTAGAGGGCAGCCATGCGTGAGTAGATCTCTGCCATTAGACTTTAAGTCCTTGGCTTGTTGTACCTGTTCATGGGAGCAGGTGTTCCGGGTGAATCTTGCTATTTCTGAGTGGTTCTCAGTGGCAGTAGACTCACCCCTGTTGGTCTGTCTTTGTGAGCTTTCCCTGAATCCACCAGCCTGGGAGAAGCAGCCTTCTGAGTGGTTATCAGAGAGCCCTGCATGGGTCTATGTGTCAGTGGTAACAGCTGGTCTGCACCAGGCATGAGTAGAGAGGAAAAAAGAGGGGGTCAGAAACTGGTCCATTGTGGCAGCGATGATCCAGGACCCTTTAATTGGTGAGGGTGATACCCCAAGACATAAGACTGGTGATGGGGGCCTCCAACAAATGGATGTTGCCCCAAGACCTGTTTTGTGGTAATAGTGCGTGGAGATTAGGCATAATGATAACCTTCAAAGCCATACCTTGTGTCCTTTATAATTTTAGGCAAATGGGGACAGAAGAAAAGCACCTGTATTTGTCACAAGTCATAATCATGTTAATAAGTTTTTTCTAACATGTTTTTTGTGGTGTCAGAGATGGAACTCAGAGCCTTGAGCATACTACACAAACTGTCTACCCCTGAGCTGATCCCCAGCAACCATATAATTTTATACAGGAAGCTACACAGGCAAAACTGATGCCCCAAACTCTCTCCTCAGTCACAGGCCTGGGCAGCTTCTGGCATGACCACAAGGAACAAGGCAGGCTGCTGTTCATGGAAAGAACGCTACCATTCAACCTGTTACCGCTAATGATGCCCGTAATCAAGGCCATTTGCATCAAACGGCCACACAGGAAGACCTCTTGATACTTTTCAGATATGTGTTATAGTCAAATTAAAGAAGAGCTTTATTTTAATAGCCCATAGCCTATGTATCTTTACCTGTACATGCTTAACAAGAACAACTGAAGCACCTTAGATATTTAAACACACAAAATTTTCTTCCTTTATTAAATCCATAAATAACAACCTTTGACATGCAGAATCTCAAATTTTTCATGGCAATAATTACATGACCGTATCTCTTTTGCACTTTTTCTTTTCTGTGATTTTGTATCTGCCTTCTCATAAAAGTTTCTATCATTAGAAAAACCAAGAGTTTTTGTGTGTGTATGTGTGTTTAAAATTCTCTGTCTTCAATGTTTTTTGATAGGAAGATGATAGGCACACTGTTGAGTGACAAGTTGGGAAAGCCAGGAGGCCCTGCTCACCCTGCCACCTGGGTATGTGTACCCTGGGGCTCCACTGGGTCCCTATAAACCATAGTTCACAGAACAAAGACAAAAAGAGCTTTTACTGTGGAATGGGGAACGAGCCATATAGTCCATGCACTTGTGTACCGTATGGAAAGAATTGTCAGGTATCCACCCAGTAGCAAGGGGAAGCAGCTCCATTTATTGACTCGCATAGGAAGCTGTGCTCAAGGCAAGTCTGTGCTGACAAAAATAAGGCACAGGCAGAAAAAAGGAACTAGCACGGCAGAAAGTAAAGAACTGCACACAGGTCAGAGCACGTGAAAACAGCGACAGCAGCAGTGTGCAGATTCATCAGGCTTTCTGAATTTAAAGGGTCCGCACCTCTGCTCAGATGCCTGCCCTGACTCTCGAGGCGAGATTGACGGGAGTGGTTGACAGGGTGCTGAGTCATCTTAGGGGATCTCAGTACCCATCCTGTCCCAGAATTCCCTCCGATGAGATGAAGTGCATATTTCCGAGCCCATTATGAGGTGGGAGCAGGACGAAGGTGTCTGAGGGCCAGGCTAGGAGACCTAACACACAGCGTGCTCTCATCAGTCTCCTAGGTATTTGTGACATGATTCCCCACCTCTCTTAGGATGATGGCAGGATGCATGACAATAGGGTACTGTCTAGAATTAAATGGATGGAAGGGAGTAACTCCCTCAGCTCCATTGTGTCTAACTATACCCAGGGCCCCTGTCACTCTGACACAAGCATGTGTGGATCAGGATGTTACTGCAAAGACTCAAAAGTGCTCTGGAAACTGTGACCAGAGGACATCCCTGTGGCCCCACGCAGATGCCCATTCTCCCTTTCCTTTCAGCCAAGGACAGTCACCTGCAAGAACAAGCTGTACTTCCTGCTTTCTTCTCACATCCACCTTGTCTCTGCCTCCCGGCTTCCTTCTGTTTTGCCTCACTGAGGGCAGGACAGGGCAGCTGACTGCAGGTACACCTGCCACCTGTCCTGTCCACAGCCCTCTTGGCCATTGCTGAACTCGCATCTCCAGGCCTGAGATTCTCCAGTTCACCGCTGCCTGTACTCATTTCTCTCCTCAGTCCTGTCACTGTTGAGCCATGCTTTTCTCCAAGTGAATAATTGGTTCTTTTGTTCTTTGAATGTCACCTCTTAACCTTCTTTATAATGAACTAGCAAAAGCTCTGTGGAAGGAATACTGCGGCCATATAGCTTAGAAGCCCCATAACTCATAGCCGTACATGTGCACTTTCCAAGTCCCTGAACTCATATCCAGTGACCCTGCACGCATGGAAGCATTCGCTCATTCTCATTATTCATTCTAGCACTCAGTATGTTTTCTGCATCCGGGTTACTACTGGGCATTAACAATAAAGCCAAGAACAATATATTTCTCACTCTCAAAGAGCTTCTTCCTGTAGGGGAAGCAGACACCACCCAGCGATAACAGTACAACTAATTGTGATGATTAGGGTAGTGATCCATCTGACTTGTAGGACTTGGTGATTTCTCAGTGGTCCCTGGGACGAAACAGCAAGAGAATTTAGAAAATAAAGACAGATAATAGCTGGGGTCAGGTAGAGGTCCTCTCTATCCTGAGCAGAGAAGGGGAACTGCTCAAGAACAGTAGAGTATTTTACACCCTCAAGAGGTTGATTAATTTCAGTCTCTCTGCCCAGCAATAAGTTAACAAGCTACAACAGCTGGTTTACGTGCTTTGAGGAACTCTCGTGTTCTTGGGCTGGCTTCTGGCTTCATCCTGCACGTGTTACTTTCCAGCTCCAGCCATTCCCAACATCTCTCTTTTCTCTGTTTAGTTGTGTAAATGATGGGTGTTCATTTGAAGATGAAAAAGCTGTGCTTGAAGAATACAGTCCAAAAATCCATAACAGTGGTCAGTTTTTAGTCTAGGTGGCAATTGTCTGAGGTTGTTGGTGATTTGAACTCTTTACAGCTAACATCTTACTATGGAAATATTTATACATCTTGTGGTTACACTTTTTTGCCAGGTATTCAAGAACAAATTGAGGTGAGACTGATATTAATCACTTTTCGCTACCTGTCAAGGTCAGTTAGGTTTCCTGAGGGTTACTTTGGAACCACATGCAACACCTCTGAGATCTAGTGCCAGCGTCAGCCATCTGGATGAGTCACGGCCATTGCTTGACCAAGTTGCTTTCTGTGAAAGCTTGAGAGACCTTTTCTCTCCAGGTGACTTCCTTAGGCACACTATACACCACTGACTCACTTTCCTCTGTGGTCTCATAATCTTGATCAAAACATCAGAGACTCAACTGAGTTACAGGATGCCGTAGCAGAGGTTCTCTTCTGTCATGGGTTTATACTGACCTCAGAGAACTAGAGCCAAAATTTGGCTCTACTCTTAGCCCACTTATCTTTCTAATTTCTGATCTCCAAATTACAGTTGTTAAATATCCAGAAGAGAAGCTCAGTGACATGACACTGTAATAGAGGCAGTAAGCTTAACCTTACTACTGTCTATCTGAATATCAAACACCTTAGTACATAAAATGGAACTGTTATTTTCTTAACAACCATGGATATCCTATCATTTAAATCCCTATAGAATGTTAACAGATAATAATTACATATTTTACAAAGAAATTAGAAATCAAAGTCATACATAATGTTGCTGTATGACAATCATAACATTTTGTAACATACTTAAAATTTCATTTGACATAGCATAACCTTTTTAACCAATCATCTCTAGCTAATACATAAGAAGCTTTTCTCTAATCTGTTATCCTTTAATGAGATATACATAAGTTTTTAAAGGCAAAGGTCTGAATCTGAACAAAAAGTCTTATCATAAGCAATCCTTGTTTTATATTTTAAAGACCTATACATCCAGAATCATGAATACATTTTAATACACCATGAGATTAACAATAATGAATTACCATACACATGTGAAAACCTTTGCTTCTTAATTTAGTTTTGTGTCAAGAGCATCTTTTATGAGAAAATCTTACGATAATTTTTTCTGGAAAACTTAGTTTTTTGACCATAACCAAAGAGTCTGGAGACCACTGGAGGCTCCTTATTATTGAACAAAGGTTAGCCACTCCTCTATTCACGAACTGGACTCCTGTCCAATAATTTCTCTTCATTCTAAGGACCGGGGTTAACTATTTTAATTCTGATGAGCAGTGAGAAAACCAATTTTCATATCACTTAGACAAGTTGGTGACTCAGGTAAAAGCATGGTTTTAAGTCTACAACCCAAATTGTATTATGAACAAATGATAAAAGAAAAATTGTTGAGCTCACATAAAAATGTTCGGCTCTTTACAGAATGACAGACAAACACATAAACAAGTAAATGAAACAAATGAGCAGACATCTTTACAAAATCAGAGTGCACTCAAATATATTTTGACCAAATTGAATTATAGTAACTCTATTACAATTTTAGAAATTTATAATTTAAATAGACTAGTCAGATTTTGTTGTAAATTAGCAGAGATCTCTTATCAGAGAAATTTGGAAGGAATAGAATCTTTTACCTATAATGAACATGCATTTTTATGTTTTACTTTGTCTTAAGAACATAGTAACTTTCAGCTCGGTTATCTCTATATACTCTATCACCTAGTTAGACCTTAGATTTTCATTTTGTCAGTTTTTTCAATTGGCCTTAGGTCAAATCTAGCCTCATCATTGTCTATTGGCTGTAAAGCAGTCTCTGAGGCATCACCATCACAGGACTACACATCAGGTCCCCAAAAGGTAAAATCAGCTTCTTCTGCAGATCTGAGTTCATGATACAGCCAGATAGCATGCTCTGGTGCCCAAATAGGTCACTCAGCACCCTGTGGAAAAACACAAGTATACCCTCTACCCCAGGTAAGCAGTGAACTGGGTCCTTTCCATTGTCCAATATGGAGAGCTCTCCAAAGGACCCTTCCTAGGCTTTTTGCTTTTACCTGGTGGAATTGTTTTTCTGCTGCAGTACTTTGATCCTTTGTTAGAATTTTAAAAGGTGATAGTATATATTACCAAGTGAAGTCTATTGTGAGGTTTGAATTTTGTAGAGAAAAATTCCCCCTTTTGTTTTTGTAATTGAATTTTGATCATACAGTGAGCACATTCAACAATCCCTTGACCTTGAGGGTTATAAGGAATCCTCGTAAGGGAAATAAGAAAAGGCTTACAAGACCTTTGGAAAGCACCACTGTATATGCTGGGCCATTGTCAGTCTTAAGTGTCTGTGGGAAGCCAAGGGCACTAAAGGCATCCAAGCAATGAGCAATGGCATGTTTAGCCACTTTACCAGTGTGGGCAGAAGCAAAAATAAATTCTGAGGAAGTGTCCACTGAAATGTGGATCCAGCATGAAGAAGCAAATTAGAAATGTGAGTGACATCCATCTGCCAAAGATGATTAGGGTCTAATCATTGGGGATTGACTCCCATAGAAGTTGAGGGAAGGTGTATTATACATGAGAAGCATTGTTTAACAATTTCTCAGGCCTATTCCTGGGTCAAATGGAACTGCTTACACAAGGCAGAAGCATTTTGATGAAAGGTGGCATGAGAAGCAGAAGCCTGATGAATGGCCTCAGGTAGAAACAGTGACAGCACCTAGCAATCTGTCGATAGCAGCAGCGTTCCCCTCAGTGACAGATCCTCACAATTGGGAATGAGAATGTACGTGACCAATAAAACAGGGAACATATGACAAATTGGCAAGTGTGAAGTAAGTGAAAGATCTTCTTGACCAATGTGTATAGTGGCATAAGAGCGTATAGATATAAGCACTGTCTGAAAAGAGGCAAATTGGAGAGGATGAATGATCCTGCAAGGCCCATATGACGGCTTGCAATTCAGTCTTTTGTGCAGAAGAGAAACCTGTACCCTGTATTCTGGAGGAGGAGGCCATTACATAACTTCCCCTACCTGAAGATGACCCATCCATGAAGATGGAGATACATCCTGCTATGAGGACTGAGCTTATTTTTGAAGGGAAGACAAAAGGTGTGAGAGAAGCAAATTGAATTAATTTACCTGAAGGATAACGACAATGACACCAGGGAAGTTAGCCAATGCATACTGTCAAGAGGATGAAAATTGCCATAAACCACTTTTGTTGAGCTGAAGAAGAAGGAACAATGATAGTTTTCACCTCATGACCAAAGAGCTGGATAGCACATGTTCTTCCACATGCGATCAGTTCTGCCACAGCATCCTGAAAGGGAATAACAGTTTTATGTGGAGTATGTGGCATATGTAACTATTGTAAAGAACCCTGAGACTGCCTCAGGACCCCTGTGGGCAGACTAAGTTGGGAAAATAATCAAAATATTGGCAAAGATTGGTCAACTCTAGAGAACTGAGCATTAGAAAGACCCAGATTAACTTTATCTAAGGCAGTTTTAGCCTCTGGTGTAAGTGTTCTTTGAGAAGTAGAGGCTGAGTGTCCCTTGAGAATGTCAAAGAGAGGACTTAAATCATGAGTGGTTACTTAAGAGCTGGGCAGAGCCAATTAATGTTACCAAATAGAGTCTGAAAATCACTTAGTGTTGTGAGATGATTGAATTGGGTCTGAACTGTTCGGGGCACAATATGTCTCTGTTGGATAAGGTGACCCAAATATGAAAAGATGCCATGGTCTGCACCTTTTTGGGGACTACTACCAGACCTGAATTGCAAAGGGCATCATTTAATTGTATAAACATTTGATGCAAGGTGGATGGGGATTCATGTGCTAGAAGAATGTCATCTATGTAATGGATAAGGTCTGCAGATGGATAGCCCTGTCATACTGACAAAATGGTTACAGCCACAAACTTTTGGCTCAGGGTTGGACTATTTGCCATTCCCTGTGGCAGACAACACCATTGAAAGCAGCACATAGGGGCCTGATTATTAATAGAGGGTAAACTAAAAGCAAAACAATTTTTATCTTGAAAGTGGAGAGGGATAGGACAAAAACAGTCCTTTAAATCAATCACCATAAGAGAAAAATGTAAGGGAATAGCTATAGGACTGGGAAATCCTGGTTGCAGTGCTACCATGGGTTCCATTATGTGATTGACTGCCTGCAAGACCTGGAGCAATCTCCATTTTCCTGGCTTTTTTTTATTACAAAAATTGGAATATTCCAAGGGCCTTTGGAGTGCTCTAGAAGCCCCGCCATCATCTGTTCATTAACCAGTGTATGAGCTGGTATAACCTTCTCCTGAGTAAGAGGCCACAGATCAAACTGAACAGGGTCATCAGACATCCAAGTTATCTTGGATGCCATCCATGGGGTCAGAGAAGAGATCAAGGCCCCTCCTGAAAATGTGAGGATGAGTAGCCTATACCAAGGCAGTCTCTTTTAGGAATAACTGGAAAAGGATCTTTTCTTCCTTAAGTGTTTTTACCAAGTCCTTGAGTGGGAAAGAAACCTTGTTTCATCATCTGATGAGTCACAAGTGACTTAGGACTAACCAAAATGCCCCCATGTCCTCTAAAATGTCACAACCCCATAGATTGACTGGTATATGAAGGACATAAGGAGAGAAATACTCAGAATGGCCTTCTGCATCCCTCCAGGTTATCAATTTTGCACTTTTGCTGGGGTGAGAAACACTGCCCACCCCCTGCAGGTCTGTGGTGGCCTCTTCCAGAGGCCATGCTTTAGGCCAGTGGTGTTGGGCAATAACTGAAACATCCGCCTCTGTGTCTAAAAGGCCTTTAAATTTCTTTTCATCAGAGGTCAATTCCATCTCAGGGTGGTTTTGTTTGATTTTTTGAACCCAATAGGTGTCAGAAGGCCCAAAGCCCTTGGATCTCCTTTCCTTATTTATAAAGTTTCTAATTTTTGCCAAGGGAAGAATGACTAATTGAGTAATACAAGAGTCTGGAGTGATTTGAACAGTATTTTGAGTTGATTGAACCATAATCTTGATTTCCCACGTATAATCAGCATCGATGACACTAGACAAAACCTGGAGACCTTTTAAAAGAAGACTGCTGTGGGCCTAGCAAGAGTCCCAGTAAACCCTGAGGCAAAGGTCCATAGACTCCAGTAGGAATAATCTGGGGTCCCATTTCAGGAGTTAATATGAATCTGGAGGAGGGACCGAGGTTCGAGCCTCCACTGTCTGTTGTCACGCGCCAGAGGTCAGAGATGTGTTTGGGCAGTGGAGGGGAGGGCTGAGGAGGAGTTGAGGAACGTGCCCCCATTGTTTGATGGGGCCTGGGTAGGCCCCATAAAAGTTTTCCTGAATGGGATGGCCTTGCACACCAGTTTTAGACCTACACTTATCACTTCTGAGGCTTTTGGCTAAGATCAAGTGCAGACCTACACTCAGTTGTCCAATTACACCCTCACCTGCACCTTGTACAGGTAGCAGGTTTTATTAGAGGAACAGCTGATGGCTGTGTTGCTCCTACAGATGTTGTAAAGCAGTTTTGGGCAAAATGTTCCTCGTTCCCACATTGAAAACAAGCAACCTTGTTTTTTCCCTTTCCTCTAGACTGTGGATGAATAACCTGAGTGAATAATCTTAAAAAGATCCATCAGTGCCCTGATGAATAGAAGCCAAATTAAGGGATGCTCCCCGCTTAGAAGGAAGTTCCCTCCAAGCCTTCATGGCGTTAATCTTGTTTTGCACATATGCTTATCTGTATGTGCAAGTCAAAGGTAAGCTGATTCTTTGTGGTAGCAAAAGCACCTTCCTCAGCATATCTTTTGTAATGGCTATTCTGTGAACAATACTATGAGCTGCCTGGACAGTGCACTATTCAGTGAAGTTTCCTTTCCGCATTAGCCTCCTGGACTTAAACATGCTCTAGCTATTCCAGTGATGGACTGTTCCTTCCCAATTATTTCAGGCCATAATCTGTTGTCCTAGAATTTCCATTAAACTCAAGGTAAAGGAAGCAGTAGGGCCGTAAGTGGCAATTGCTTGTTGTAATTCTTTTAAGGTTTTAAAAGCTATGGTATCATAACAACATATAACTTGCCCTAGATTTTGGGGGACTTGAACTTCAGTAACAGGGTAGATATGTTGAAAACCTTCCATGGGTTCCCCTGTCCATCTGGCTCTTTGTGGTGATAATTGCAAGGGAGAGAGAGAAAACAGCTCTACTGCCTGAGAGGCAGAAGGTCCAACCTGTGATGCAGCAAAACTTCTCTGAACTGAAAAGGCTAGGATTGCCACCTGTGTCTCAGTTAAATTTATTGGGTGCTGGGCAATAGAATCTGTGAGGAAACATTTCTCTGGTGGGGAAGGTCCAGTTGTGCCCCATCTCTCCTTTCTTTTAGGTTGAGCAAGGCTACAGGGTTGAAGCTTGGGGTCAGGACTTAATTTTAAAGTAGAGCCCTTTTGAGTGAGTGAGTCTTTTGTGGTTGTAAAACTCCTTCTAACTGAAATCCAAAAAAGAAACGTACATACAGGAACCGTGCGTGCCAAAACTACTTCTGCATACAGATACTGTGATTCTTGAGACTGTAGTTGTCCCATTTTAATTACTAGTCATGCAATATACCTTTGTTCTTTTTGTTTGAGTCCTATTTTATCATTATTTGTTTTTAACTATATATTTAAGGTCAGTAGACCTCTATGCCCCACTCTTTACTCCTGGTAATTGTCAATATAACATTCCTGTGCTAACTATTGACTGACCAATCTACTCCTCCACCCTCTTGTGTGCAAAATTTGGGAACACCATCCTCTCACCAACAAATCTTACCAGAGGCCCTTGTTCAGGCACCAATGTAGGACTCAGTGGTCTCTCAGTGGTCCCTGGGAGAAAACAGCCAGAAGATTTAGAAAATAAAGACAGGAGACAATATCTGGAGTCTGATGAAGATCCTCTCTCACCTGAGTAGAGAAGAGAAACTGCCCAACAACTGTAGAGTATTTATTTTGTGCCCTTGAGAGGTTAATTTCAGCCTCTCTGACCAGCAATCAGCTAACAAGCTACAATAGCTTGCTTACCTGTGTTGAGTTCCTGTGTTCTTGGGCTGGCTTCTGGCTTCGTCCTGAACATGTAATTACTTTCCAGCTCCAGCCACTCCCAAAGCGACTGGCTTTAGGATCTGCCCAGGTACTTGCGGGGGCACACTTCTGGGTGTGCCTGAGTGGGGCATGGAGGAATGGTCTTGGGGTCTCATAATTTCCTCTCTGGTGCTCTGCACCTGCTCTGCTTTACGTCTGCCATGAACTGCACAGCTCTGCTCTGCCACATCCTCCTACCCTCTTATTTCTGCCTTGCAGCAGCCAGTGATGGAATGAATTTCCTTGAGGCTATGAGTCAAATCACTCCTGCTCTGCTCCTGGGTAATTTCCCTACCAGCTAAGAAAGACAGTTGAGGAAGAGGCAGCAATGGGTGGGCAGTGGGGGCACCATGAAGAGAGGGAGTCAGCACAAAGGCCTGCTGGGGGCCAGGGAGGACTCCCTGAGCAGGTATGGGAGGGCAGGTAGGGAGGGGAGGGGCGAGCTAGGGGTGAGCAGGGCCAGATAATGAAGGGTCCCACTGGCCATGGATGCAAGGGTAGGCTTTGTTCTGAGCGGACTGGGAAGACTTTGGAGTCTTGGTTTCTTGTTGTTTTGGATTTTGTTCTGTTTTTATGCCATCCAGTGTTGTTGTTGCTGTTGTGGTTGTTATTTTGCAATACTGGAGGTTGAACCCAGGGCCTTCACACTAAACTACCTTTTCAGCCCCTCCTTTTTTAAAGTTTTATTGCATTAGTACATGTTCGCAATTAATGCAGTTTACAGTCATCTTGGGGAGTGGCTACATGTACATACTCCAGCTTGCCTTTTTTACTGATCCCCTTCCCTCCACTTGCCTCCTCCTCCTCAGATTCCCCTCCCCTTTTTCATACTTACTGACTCTACCTGCCTTAGCTCGTGTGATGGTATATAGTGTTTACATCCATTAGGGTTAGTAGGTTCCTGTACATGACACAACTGTATTCCTCTCACCTCCCCTTCCCCTCCTCCTCACCCCTCACCCTGTTTCACTGGACCACTTCCCTATTGTAAGATCCACCCCCCGGTCCCTTTCTATCCATCCTTTATCATTTTCTTTGTTTGTACTTCACCTCGCTCAGATGAGAGACACCATGTGGTATTTAAGCTTGTGTGTCTGATCTATTTCATTCAGTATTGTATTTTCCAGGTGCATCCATTTGCCTACCAGTGCTTCAAACTTGTCATCCTTTGTAGCCAAGTAGTAATCCATTATATATAAATATCACATTGTGTTTATCCAATCATCAGTTGATTGTAGGAGCCAGCCCATGAGTTTTTACTGATTGAGAGGATAAAGGATAAAAACAAGGAGACACAGAACTAGGTTAAAATGTGGGGCACCAGGGCGCTCTTGTCTCCCTTAGACAGAGCCCTGAGCATCTGGCTCACCTTCCCTTTATTTGCTCAGACATGGGTATGAGCAATCAGAGTAACACAAGGCTCATCTGCCCCCCACCATCCACAGTACCTGTCTGGGTGAACAACCAAATCTCAGCTGTGTTGAGTTTTCCCTGGGCCTGCAATGTGCCAGCATGCCTGCGTGCCACTTTTCTCTCTCAGTGCTTACAGAGGAGGTCAATTAGACCTCAGTCCTCCCTATCTGGTCTCCCACATCAAGGGAAAGTACAGCAGCAAAATGTCAATCAGCACTGCATCCCTATGGGAAGTATGTAGGTATAGTTATTATACCTATTTTGTCTTGAGATCTAGCCTTTAATGACTATACCTCCACTCCCAGTTGTAATGTATCTGTACTGGCTCTTTTCAAAAGCCTAGCACTATCTGACTGTTTATATTATAACTAATTTAACTGTCCCACCTCGAGAAGTGCCCCTAACTGCTGTGAGAGGATAACAGGGAAAAACTATTTTGGCTACTCCTGACTGAAGAGGGGCATAGTTGTGATTGGCAGCCAGAGATAGCCCTAAAACAGAGCATCTATTCAAAGGTCCTCAATAGGCACTAGGCATTCTCAGTGCTGACAATGGGCTTTCTGCCTCCTGAGTAGTTTTCTTCAGTTGTCATCTGGGAGAAGTCTCTCACTGGTGAGGAGAGCAGGTAGAGTTCCTCCACAGACATGCCATGGGGAGGACTTCTCTATGACCTTACGCTCCTAGAGTGTATCCATACTATCTGTCCATTTCCTGTAATGACACAAGCAAATCCCTGCCCCCACACCAACAGGGTAACCAGTCCCTCCCATTTTCCCATTTCTGTGGACAACCACAACACTTGTGCTTTCTACTTTTTCCTATGCTTTTGTACTTTTGACCAATGTAATTTCTCCAGGAATTAATTATCCCCCCTTTTATTTTTGTAATTATTATTTTAACATCAAATGTGCATGTTCACCAATAGCTTGTCCTTGTGGACTGTAAGGAATTCCAGTGGAATGACTAACATTCCATTGTTGCAAAAATCTTTAAAAGCTCCTGCTTGTATAGGCAGAGCCATTATCCGTTTTTATTTTCTTAGGAACTCCCATCTTTGCAAATGCTGACACACAATGTTGCTCTATATGTCCTGCATTTCAGATAGCATGCACAAATGAGAATAAGTATCTATACTAACATGCACATACTGACATCTGCCAAATTGGGATATATGTGTTACATCCATTTGCCATAGCTCATTTGCTTGAGGCCTTGGAGATCACAGCCTTCTCATGGAATTTGTGTAGGCAAAGTTTGGCATGCTGGAAAAGATTGTACAATGTGGCATGCCTGTGATCTGGAAAGTTTAAAGGCAGAGGTAAGGGCTTGAGTGTTCTGATGAAAATAAGAATGGAAAAGCTTCACCTATTGAAAAATAGAGGTGATGAGTCTATCGGCACAATGACTTCCTTCTGCCAGTGATCCAGGAAAACCACAGTGTGAGTGCATATGATCTATATTTTTAAAAGACAGTCCTCTTCCAAATGGCTTGCTGCAATTACACAAACAAATGGAACAGAGGGATATATAATGCTTTTTGTAGTGTCTATCACCAAATGATTAGTGACTTTAACTACACAGCTGGAATCACATAAAATGTTAACAGGTTCTGCCAGAGTACATTCTAATATAGTGATTACAGCAACCACCTCTGATCTTTGAGCTAAAAGCCCAGGGGTAGCAATTTTCTGGTAATTTTGCATAATCCAGTGAGTAGTGAAACCATTAGAAGATCCATCTGTAAAAGAAGTTGACACATTCATAGGAGAAGTTGTTTGAGTATTTCTAGGTAAAATAAATAAACGATATAGCTGTAGAAACTTATCAGAAGGATAATAACTATCCACTAATCCTATATAATCTGAAAGCTATCTGCCAAATTGAGGGAATTTGTAATAAATGAGTATATTGTGCAAGGTGAATAGAGCACACAAAACAATCAGGTTCAAATCCTGAAAGCTATATGCTGCAGTGGCAGGCTTGGCAAATTAGCTTAGCCATTTGATCCATATATATCTGAAGACTTTTTCTAAGCTGGTTAGTGATGGAGACCACTATGAAATGGGCCTGAGAAGGATTTAAAATTAACCAATTGGCTTTCCATGTTTACTTATGAGTCTGTCCAAGGCCTAGGCCCCTTGTCTGGAAATGGGCAGCAGATTCATAGTAAGAGAACCTCTGTGAGTCACTGGTCCCAGCTGAGGCCTGTGATGCCTCAAAAGGAAAAAATAAGGCCACAGCTAAGGAAACCTGGCTTCCACCCCAATTAATTATATAAAGACTATAGCCACAGGCATCTCTTGCAGTGAAGGTCTTCCTGGAGACAGCATAGTCCTCCTGAATTAACGTAAGCTATTACTTGGAGAAGTCCTTGAAATGACTCCCAAGGTCCTGCTCAGATTCCTGCACTTTCTTCAGTATCACTCTCCCTTGTTTGAAAACTGAGTAAATACAGGCCCTCTAGAGAAGTTCTTGTCTCAGTCCCCAAGAATCTCGAATTCTGCTAGAGGGTTTTGATCTTCCTGGAACCTTAAAATCATACTGCTTGTCTCTTTTATTTTGGCCTTTGCCATCCACCCATTTGGGAGGTCGTGAAACTGATCAGGTTAGGAAGATAAATCTGCTAGCTAGGTTGACATTTATTGTTCAATACTTGACCAAAAAGTCCAGTGGAAGAGGGAGGAATGGACAATACAATCAGTATAAAAGCTATAGTCAAACTAACTGAAAACACTTGTCTATTTGTCAAGTCAGTTTCTATTATCTGTAGTTCTTTAAGGGACTCAGATGTGAGGGTACAAGAAGAATTCAAATCTGGATCTCCCTGTAATGTTTTATATAGATTACTTAACCTGTATGTAAGTACTCCTAATTTTGGGTGAATCCAATTAATGTCCTCCAATAATTTTGGGAAATCATTCAATATTCATAATGAGTTTCTTCTTAATGTTAATTTCTGGACTTGAACTTCCCTTTCCATTACTAGAGTTCAAATAATTATAGGGGGAGATAGTTTGAATTTTCTCTGGGGTTATGACAGCACGTTATATCAAAGCCTTTTTAGTTTCTGCAAAAAGAAAGATAAGTTGCTACTGAGAATTGACAGCACGTAATATATCATCCTTATAACATATTATATAAACTGAGGAAATTGTTTTTAACAGAATCTAAAGTTTAACCGCAGAATAGTGACACAGGGTAGGACTGATCATGATGCCCTGTGGCAAAACTGTCCATTGATGTGCATGCATATGCTCAGCAAAGTGAGCTATGGAAACAGAAAAAGCTCTAAAATGAAGTCAGTCCTGCAGACTTAAAGGAATGGTAAAAAAGTAATCCTTAAAATCAATAGCTATTATAAAAGAGTCTTGTGGAACCGCAGTGGGAGAAAGAAGACCAGGTTGCAGAGTGCCCATAGGGTAAAGAAACACAGTAATAGCTCTTAAATTCTGAAGCAGCTCCACTTCCCTGATTTCTTTGGTATAACAAAAATAGGAGTATTCTGAGGGCTAGTGAAAGGCTTAGTAGGTCTCACCTTCAACTGTTCTTCTATTAATACTCATAAATGAATGAGCTTCTCTGTTCCTAGGGGCCATGGATACGCACAAACAGGAACATCAGTTTTCCATTTTAATGAGAGAGCGGCTTCTGCATGGGGAGAAGCCAGAATTACCCCTATTAAAAATATCTCCCATAGCCAGGATTATTCCTTTCACCCCTCTGGTAGACTTCCAAAGGTCTGGGCATTTTCTGTCAATAGGTGGAGTTGCCTTATTAATAATTTGAATTTACCATTCTTTCAGCTGATCCCTACCCCACAAATTGACTTGGATCCCTGCAATAAATGGCTAAAGGACTCCCCTAAAGCTATCAGCCTACATAGGGTAGAGGTGCAGCACTCTGCAAGACCTACCTGGGCAACTCAAGCCCCACCAGGGAGATGGCTGCAGATCAGGTGGCCCAGGCAGTGGCCACTGAGATGAAGCCATCACTGAAACATCTGCACCTATGTCCATGCACCCTTGAAAATATTTTCCTTTAATCTTGAGAGTATACATGGGCTGGTGGTCTGTGATATCTCTAGTGAAGAACACCTCCTGGGGGTTTGCTACTAAATTCCTTAGTTTCTCAGCCACTAACTGTGGTTCTAACCACTGATAAAAGAATTAGTTGAGCAATATAATCTCCTGGTTCAAAAACCCATACACCATGTGACTGAACCACAACCTGAATTTCCTCCAAATATCTGTGAATTGATAATCCCAGAGAGTACTTCAACACCCTGCAAAGTTAATCTACTTTTTCCTAGGACTAGACCACAGTACCTAAGAAAAGAAGTCACCAGATTCCCCTGGGCATTTTAACAGATTTATCTCCACCAGTCAAAGTCACCTCTTCAGCAGAAAGAAGGTCTAATCCTATGCTTCCTGGGATTCTGATGATGAGGGACTCAGGCATCCTGCAAAGACCCACTGAGAGCTGGGGCTGAGAGCCTGTCCTGGGATGGACCCTGCTGTTTGGTGGGGTTGGGGCGAGGCCCACAGCCTCCTCCCCACCAGTGAATGTCATCGCAGTGATATTTAGAATGACATTGATTAGCCCAATGATCTGCTTCTTGATATCTTGGGCAAAGGTTCTGTGCTTTCCCCTCCAGAAGAGGGAGAATTGCACCTTTCTTGTCTGAGAGTGAGTACACTATTTAGATATGCTCTGTTTCTCTACAATTAAAACATTGTGTCTTTGAAGAAACCTGATTTTATTTAATTAAACCAAACATATCTTGAGTAAACATAGAGGACTTATGATCTTCAGGAACAACAACTTAGAACACTTTAAAGTAGATTCCAAGATTTTTAGTCACTTGGACAGCCCTAATGCTTGTTTACAATCCTTAATAGCATTCTCAAAAGCCAGCTGCAACACAATAATCTCTGCTGCTCAGGCATGCGGTGTCTTTCATTGCACAGTTCCCTGCAACCTGGCTAAGAACTGGGCAGGAGGCTCCCATGAGCCTCAAAGAACGCGCAAAAGGAATGAGTGGGCAGGAGTACCTTCCTTGGGAATAGTTGCCCAGGTTTCGTCATGATAGCCATTTGCTGGTAAGCCTGGTCCAGAAGGGTTAACTGTGATATCAGATCTGAGTATGGACCTGTTCCCAGCAGCATTTCTTCTGTAATCTCAGGATGTCCTGCCACTTGATTTTATCATGCTTGCTCAGCTGCTAACTCTTAAAGATTAACATGGAGATTTAAGTATTGCCCTAGAAAGGCAGGCTCTAGCCAAGTGTTGAATGTCTGAAGGAGGTAAGCGCAAAGCTCCTAGGACAGACTCCTACAAGCCCAGTCTGAAAGGTCCTTGAGCCCCATTGTTCGTGGCACCAGATTTTGAATCTTTAAGCAACGTCTCCTCCAAAAGGTTATGTTCATCAATATTTTGTTCTGGATTATTTGGTCAGGATGAATA